>CAHIKZ030004307.1:0-35663 GCA_903632075.3 Acanthosepion pharaonis | reverse complement strand
AAACCAACATTACTTTTTAAAAAATATTTTACATTAAATTCATTTGATAATTTTTCAGGGGTAAATATGGTGTTGCTTAATGTTATATTCAGTATGTATTCAACACAAACTAGAAAATTCATGGTGTTTACTCATTTCCCCATCAGAACGAGATATGACAGAAGTTTGTTTTAATGTGAGGACCTGAGCGTGTACACTCAGGCAAGGGACAAAAATTCCCCACAGCCCCAGCAACCGTCGGTTGCACTGGCCTTGGTGCGAGCACCAATTCCTCTCTCTGGTGCAATGGGAGGGTGTGGCCTCGGGCAGCTGTTCCCCAGGGCTGGGCACCTCTTCAGTATAATTTTCCTCAGTTGCAATTCTGTCCTTTGATGGAGTCACCCCTGAGTGCACTCTGCCCAAAGACAGAGATGAAACAGAGAGATAAGTAGACGTGTACCTACTCAAAAAGAGGAACTAAATTTTCTGATATTTTACAAGTACAATGTAATGATAAAAATAAGTAATGGTTTCTTCTCTCGCATTTCTCACTTGTGAAACTCTCCTCCAGCTTTTTGCTTTCCATTCAACTTTGATCTTCAAATATTGAAATGTCATATCAGTCATCATCATCTATATCTTTGAAACTTGGTTTTTTATTGTCCTCTCTCTTTCTGTAACAATGATTTTTTACTCTCAGTAACCTTGCGGCCATGTCACATTCAAACACTGGTTTTTGAAATATCACTGAAGTTAAGCAGTGTTGACCATGGTCAGTACCTAGATGGGTGACTGCTTGGGAATACTAAATAGTGTAAGTTTAGATGTATAGGTGGTGTAATGGTGTTATGGAGTTATTTCACAGTGGAGGCTTGTATTTGTGCTAAATCGGTCTGAAATAGTTCGATATACAAAACGTTAGGAACTTGATATAATAGGTATTACGCAGAGTAATCTTGTTGTGGATGCTGACTACTTTCGTATTCAACTAACTGTTGACTACTGTCGTCTGACATCGACTGACCCTTGTTTCTCTTACTACTCCTACTTATATTAGGTGGGAGAGTCTATTAACTATAGAATAGGTGTGTTTCACCATAACAAATGGATAATGGTATGGAATTGGAAAGCCGAGTTTCAATTCCAGTCAGGTTCTAGAATGTTCACTTTTAATGTAAATAAAAGAAAAGGTATGAATTTCCCTGTCTCAGCGAAATTAGTAGGCCTTGTCATAGTAAGATTATTATCTCACCCCCCACATCCTCACCCCCAAAATAATCTTAAAATCTAGAAATATTTTTGGCTTCAAATAACCTGAAAAAGTTTGATTATCTGTAAAAAAAACAAATCAATTAATCAGGCAGTAATCCTTGCATCTGTGCATCTTAGTGGCTTTATTGCCTTATTGGAGGGAAATGATTAAAAAAAAATATTGCTGCAACATTTTTTGAGTGAATTAGATTATTTTATGTAATGGATAATTAAAATTATTTACCAACCAACATCTTTCCTCCAAGTTTTTTTTTTTGTTGTTGTTTAGACTCTGGTGAATCAGTCAGTTATGTGCCATGTGTGATACATGCGTAGGCGATCATGTAACTTTTGATACATGATGAGACATTTTTTCTACCGCAGTAGGTTGCCATTTCTTTCTGCGGTAGACCAATTGCCATCCAAGGCTATAGAACCTGGTCTGTCCTGCTATTTATCCATAGCTGGGGGGAAAAGAAGAGGATTAATGCCTTTCCCAAGGGTATTAGCACATAAGTGAATATAATGGATTCGACTGGAATTTGAACTCAACTCTCCGATTCCTCAATCTGAGCCGCTATCCATTACTCCACCATGTCTTCCAATGCAGAAAATATGATGATTTAAAAATTTATGAAAGGTTTCAGCATCCATAAATGAACTTAGCCAGAAATGACTCATTGCTAAACATTTATTCTAAATTAAAGTATAAATTTAATGACAGGATGTCCATTGCAGAAAACACAGTTGAAGGTTTTCTGAGTTTAATTGAAAGGACAGTCATTCGAAACCCTGCAAAATACATGCTCTCATCCTCCTTGTTTGAGAAGAAAACCAGTGCATCTAACGAAAGAAAAAAGCCTGCATATGTTCATTGGGTGCTTAGCAGCTTTCAGCCATGAATACGGTGTGAAATTGCCTGCAAAATATTGTTTATAGTCAAGTAAACTAAGCAGTGTGTGTATAATTCAAATAAAGCCTGCGGAATTTTTCACTGTTACAAGTCACTGGTTGTTTAACAAAATTATTCCCCTGTAAAAAGACATTGCAGCATCATTATGTCACTCAAGGGCCACCTTCATTCAACTCCGAGTAGAGTTTGCAAATTGAATAAAGGCCACAGAAGTGTTCATTGTTACAGGTCACTGGTTGTTCAATAAAATTATCCTCACTACAGCAATGAATATTAACAATAATAGAATTGTATGATACGCTATGGCTACAGTGCTGCGTCAAAGTTCTATGCTCAGCACCCCAAGAGAAGTGGAAAATTAAATAAAGTTTGGGACATTTTTCATTGCCATAAGCCCTTTATTGTTTCAATAATGTTAATGCCATAGTTTAAGAACCTCTATGGCTTATTTCATGGTCTGAGTATCGCACATTGTCTGAAGGTGTTTTCTTTTCTTTTTGTCTGTTTTTTAAAGAGTTTGTACTTTGGCAAAAATTAAAACCAAACTTTGAGAAGTATTCTCTACACTGAATATAGTTTAACACTTAGTGAGGATTGAACTCATTACATTTCATTAGTAATAGTTTAGCAGACTATTATCTTTTAGAGGAAGTGTATCTCTGCTCGGACTTCCTGAGGTTAACCTTAGGGATCAGAAACAAGTCAAAATAAGGAAGTCAATTTTGATCGGCTGAACTAATGTGGGAATGATAGATAGAGAAGGGTTTTTGATGAGTTGTTTCTTAACCATCAAGCTATATAGATGCGTTGTCATTTATGTCTGAATCGGATCCTCAGTGAAGGAGCACCCACACTAAATAGTTAGAAAATTTAAATGTCGATGTGATTAATAAAATAGTTACATTAAAATTCCGTGCGTTGAAGTTCTTTTATCACTGGAACAAAAAATCCTTGCAATCACCAGCTGTGAGAAGACAAACGAGAGAGAGAGAGAGAGAGAAAAGAATGCAACTTTATCATAGAATCAATGTTGCCACCCTACAAATGGCTGATTTTTATAATCATAAATGGCCAATGAGATGATAGAGAGCAATTATTCTGTAAAAATAGAAATGCTGTGAAAATTTTGTGATTTTCCTATTTGAATTTCTGATGAATTTTAATTTTTAAGTTAATGATTGCTTAATCTCATGTTGAGTTCTACGGCAATAAAATATCAGTAGAAATTCCCTTATGACATTGTTAAATATTTGAAAATTGTAACAACTTTGGCAAAAATTGCAATAACAAAACATTGCAAGATCTAAAATGTGTATACATTATATCTTATATCGATCAATGAAATCGCCTACATATTATATGTAAGTCTGATAATGAATATATCAGAATTGTTAATTTAAACCATCTTCACAATTATATTTGAATATACAACATTATCAATACAACATGACAAAAAAACTTTCAGTTATTTGTTTGGATAAGTCTTGTTCTAATGTACATCGTCCTTGTCATGTTGTATTGATAATGTTATAATTTATGAATATGTCCTGAAGATGGTTTATTTGGTGGACCAAAACATCTGACGTTGACATATTAACATTAAAACAGTATAATTGTATATAAGGATTTTGTTTGTTTTTCCAAATATATTTTTTTCATACTGACGATCTATATCATATATGGCTTATATATATATATATATATATATATATATATATATGTATATTTATGTGTATTTAGTGTATTCCCAGAACGTTTATTTAAATATATATTATTAAATATAATAGACAATGAATGTTTATTATGTCTGATCATGAGCTGTTCGAATGTTTGCTTAAATTTCTGGTGAAAATAAAAGCAAAAATTGTCCAAAATTTGGATATTTTTTATTAAGTTGGTCCTAAGCTTTCAACTCAGATACTCAATGGTTATACAGACATGAAACAAAGATATCCACCATCAAAGATGATATTTTGCTATTTTGACACAGAAAATTGCTATCTGATGATAACGGTCATTGAGCAGCAGACGTAGATCATAAGTTCAAGATGTGCTTCTATGAACTTACTTAATAGAAAAAAATATCCAATTGTTGGACAATCTTTGTCTTTATTTTCACCAGGAATTAAAGCAAACATTCGGACATTAGAACGGCTCATGATAATAGGCATTCATTGTCTGTTATATTTAATAATAACATATTTATATATGTTTATATAAATAAATATAAAAGTGAACATTGAAGTCAACACTCAGAGGCAACAGGATGTTTCATGCTAGACACAATTGTCAGGCTACTGAGTGTTAACTTCAATGTTCACTTTTATATTTATACTAGCAGTAGAGCCTGGCATTGCCCGGGGATGTAACAGTAAGAGATAGATCAAGTATCGACCATCATGAAGACCGAAAAATAAAATTGACAAAGATTATTGTTTAAGGTTGACGGACACGCATGTCATAATTAGTTTTTTTTTTTTTTTTTGGTCAAACCAAACCAAACAAAACATTGTTTTCAATCGTTATGAGTCTACCAATTGAATAGAATTTTATTATAAACAATTGTCTTGTAAATGGAATTTTAAAGCATTCTGAATGTAAAAATAAAGAAAAAAAGTGCAAGACAATAAGAAACACTACCTGCCAAAAAAAAAGTGAAGTTTTGTTGAAATCTGTTGAAAAATGTAGGAAATCCGATCCCATATATAAATGAACACACACACACACACACAAAAACACACCTGGGTTTTATAATAAGTATAACTCGATATGAGTTGTCCCCCTTTCATTCTGGCGACAGAATCGTTTTATCGTGTTTTCAAATTGATTTCATGCAAAAACAATTATGTTTTTCCAATTTTTGGCGCTGTCAGAACCACCGCAAGGTAATTTTACGCAGTCCTGTGAAGTTTTGTTGAAATCGGTTGAAAAATGTAGGAAATCCAATCCAATATATAAACGTACAGACACACACACACACACAATCTGCGTTTTATAATAAGTAAGTAAGATGAATACATATGTTTTATATCTCAAATAGATGAAACTTAAACTATATTTAAATATAAAAACCAAAAATATATTTCTTCAATATATATATATATATATATATATATATATATATAAATGTAAGAGGTGTTCAATAATATATATATATATATATATATATATATATAAATGCTTGTCATTATTTAAAGATGTAAGGTGGTACAAATAAAGATTTGAACAACTTTTCCATTTCACTGAAACAAATATTAAACACGTTTATCTTCCCTTTCTTTCTTTCTGAAACCAATAAGTGTCTTTGCACACAATCAAAATGGAATAGTCCATTATTTATGAGGCATTAGCAGGTGACCCAAACACCATCTTTTTCTTTTCCCCGAATGATAAAAGTAGTGTCTCTGATATATCTTTTCCGTCTTTCCACATGATCAAAACAGAATAGTTCATTATTTATGAGGCAATGACAGGAGATGCTAAATACTTCCATCATACCTTCATTCTTGCTTTCTTTTTGTCACTGAAACCAAGTAGCATCTCTGATATGTCTTTTCTGTCTTTCCGCATGATCAAAATGGAATAGTTAATTATTTATGAGGGATTAGCAGGGCGTAATGGTTGTGCTAAATAATTGCTCAGGAAATTTGTTTGAATTATAATAGGAGGAAAATTTTGGGGAGAATATGGTCTTTTTTCAGGAATTTTAAAAATGGAGAGAGCCTGCAATGAAAATTTGCATTTGAAATCATAACTTTTTTTATCTGAGTATGAAATTGCCATTTTACAATTATTATAGCATATAAGAAATATCGTTTATGATTTTTTTCCTCAATCCATTTCTTGGGTTTTTTTTTTCTTTTTTTTCTTTTTTTTTTTTTTTTTGAGAATGCACATCACAAATAGTGTCATTATTTAATGAAAGTAAAAGCTCAGACTGCAAGAAAACATGATAAAAGAGAAAAACGTAGCATAATTATTCTGATTATTGAGCGTATGCTCACATTGTGACAGAAAGGATGCAGTTTTGATTGGAAAAGACAAGAGAAAACAGGGTGGAATCAATATCTTTACATTTTGATCCTGTTTCTATAACCATTTTAGAACATTATAAAAAAATTAGACTTTTATAGAATTTAGCCTTAAAATGCTATTTATCCATTTGACCTTATATACTATTTAAAATTTATCAGTTATTATTTAGAATTTGTTGTATACAATTTGATATGAACTAAAATATATCCATTATTTGAATTTTAATATATAAATATATTATATAAATATATATATATGTTTTCTTGTGAATATATTTTCAATTTTTTAAAATTTGGAAAAATTTTTATTGAAGAGTAAAAATTTTAAAGATGAATTGTACATGCCTAATTCCTCTAGGACAAAACTTCAAAATAAAAGATTAATTTTATTACTTTCTTTCCAATGAATTCTGAGGGTTAAAAGGGCTTTGTATATAAATCCTATATTCTCAAGAAATAAACATTCAATCCATTTTTAATGGAAATATTTTTATTTTGAGTTGAATGGATATATTTTTTCAAGGCCTCATTATTTTGAATAATATATAAACATTTTTTTAATATTATATATATATATTTATATATATATTCAGTAATTAAATATATATATATATATAAAATATATATATATATATAATAAATATATCATATATTTATAATATATATTTTTTAAGTCTGATAATAAATCATATATATTTTTATAATCCATTATATATATATATATTATATATATATTGGTTTATATATATATATTATATATATATAAAATAGTTTTTACAAATGCATAAATTATATAATTATACTGCCAATCATTTTTGGGTTGAATACTATTCCCATAATTTCTGGTTTTACAAGACTATTAAATTATTTATAAGTATGTTTTTAACTTTGATTAAATTAATTATTTTATATATATATATATATATATAATATATTATATAAATATATATATATATATATATTACTATCATATCAAATCTGTTCAAAACATCAAATTGGTTTCATCATTTAAATATGGAAATTAAAAATGTTTTAATTTATCTAGTCAAGATAATGGTTTTATAACATGATTCGTAGATGTGTGTTTTTAATCAAATATTTATCAAATATTTATTCTCTTTTGTTTATGAAATTTTTGATTTTGATTTCCTTTTCTCATTTAAAGTTCAAAAATCCCATTTTATTCAAAATTTTGCAATATTTCTTTTACAAATTACAAAGGGTTTACTGTCTCTCAGTATGTTCTTGACAAGGCCAATTTTAAATTTTTTTTTTTGTAACGAAATGCCTAAAGCTTCATGGTCAGTTTTTTCCAATAGTTTTTGTTTCATAACAAAAATTTTGTATTTACTGTTGATCAAATAGTTAATTTGAAATTGTTAGTCATCATCTTTTTACATTATCCTCATGTTTAAACAAAGTATTCAGTTTTTTCAATTATTTTATTGCCTTGTTTTTTAGATTGTATTCTGTAAAAAACCTCTGATCTGTTTCATTTTTTTCTTATTTCACGTAATGTTTAGTTATATTTTGTATCAAAAATTTTCCAATATTGGCAGTATTGTCAATTTTTTTTAATTTTTCATCTGCAATCTTTGTCAACTTTAGCTTAATGAATTTTATCAATAATACCTATTGAATAATTTTTAAATTTGTGGAATTCAAATTTTTATCAGATAAATCCGTAAAAAAATTTTTTAATTACACTTTCTCAATTTTATATATGTTGGTGGATTAAATGATATAACTTTCCTTGTTCTTTTCTTGCTATTATTATTTTTTAAACAAATGTAATGTTAAACCTAAATATTTAAATATCTAAAAACGTTTTTTGGGACTTCATAACCAATTGGCATACTGTAGCAGTATTATTGAAAATATCTGAAGGAGTTTGTTGATAATATTTGTATGTTTATAAAGGTGATTGTTAGTCTTCAGTGGAAGTGGCTTGTTTCATTTTTGGTAACATACTTTATGGTGTTTAATTTCTTAAAATACAGTCTAAAATTTCCCTTTTCTTAGATGCTGTTTATTTATCCAAAACATTTATAAATTCATTCAGTGTTTAATAGATAAAAAATATTTTTTATTTTTTTTAAAATAATTAAAATCTTCATTATATCCGTTTTTGCCTGGTTTTGTATTTTTTCCAACATAATTCAGTCCTCTCTATACAATCTCATATTGTAAATATTGACAAGGTTAAATATATATATAAAACAATTGTATTATATGAAACAATGAAATTGATAATATTCATATTTAGGTTCCTGCTGGTTTTTGGTATTCAATGCCCTTGTGTGTGTGTGGATATGTATATATATATATATATATATATATATATTTCGTTAAAAAACAAAAGAAAAATTAAGATACATAATTTTGTTCTATTTATAAAAATGTTAACTTATTTTAAAATATGGAATTTTTCAACACCTAAAACTTTTTCAAAAGAAAATAAAAAATGATTTTTTTTTAAATTTATATTAAATTAAAACATTAAAATTTCAATTCAAAATTCAAAAGTAATTTGAAGTAACAGCTTTTTTTAAATTTATTTAAAAATCTTCTTTGGAATGTTAAAAAATAAAATATGATTAAGAAAAATGAAATATATACCTTACTGTTTTTCTTTATATATATATAATATATATCTATATTTATATTTGTTATAAATAAAACATAAAAAAAATGGTTTATAAATCAATCTTGTAAATATCAACATTTAATTTTAAAGAGAGCTTAATACATAGTAAAGGTTAAATATTATTTATTTTAGGGACTCTTTAATTTTTTATTTTTGTAGTAGTCGAATAAAAAATTTTTCTGAAATTTAATGTTTTTAATATCAAACAATTATATATATATAATATAAAAATTATATATATATATATATTTTAAATTATTTTTATGAAGAAGTAATGTTACTGCCTTTTAACAAAAAAAATTAAAATAAATATGTTTTTCCCCATAGTATTTGTACTTTTTTTGAATACTTTTTTTGGTAAGATTTATGAATGAACTTTAACTAATTCAAAAGCTCTTTAAGATTAGTATTCAAAAAAAAACAAAAAAACAATTAAAAAAAAAATTCAAAATATAAATTAACATCTATTGAATCAACAAAACCCTTGACAAATTAAATAAATATAAAAAATGTTTTGGATGATTAATTAATTTTTTAACCAAGTACCAAATATTGAACAAAAAAACAACGTTGGAAAAAACAATTTAATAAAAAAAGTAATTCTTTATATTCAATGAAACATGTATAAAAAGAATATTGATGTTAAATATCTTTTTAATATATATATATATATATATATATATATATTTCAGTATTAATTTGTTGATGTAAATAAAAAGCCATTTAGAAGTTTTTTTGAGTTTGTCTTTTAAAGTTTAAAACACTTCATAAAAATTTTGTTGGATGAATGTCTTCATTAAACTAATTTTTACATAAACTTTTTTCCAAGCACATATATTTCATAGATTTTCAATTTTAAATGAGAGGATTTTCTTTCAGTTACATTGGCTTTGGTAATTGACAAAATGTTTAAAAATTCTGGAAATTTTATTTTTTTTATCCAGAAAAGTTCCAATAAAAAAAAGTGAGAACTCATTTTTCACTGCAGAATAAAGAATTAATTTAGATTAACCGAAACTGCTTCTGTTTATTTAAGTTCCAATTTCATTTGTTTTTTCTATTAAGTGATTGTGACAAAATTATCTGATTTTATATATATATATGTATATATATGTATATATATATATATATATATATATATATATATATATATATTTATCTAAAAGATCCACCCATAGGTCTGATTAAGGTTGATTAAGTAAAGGTGTAGAATTTTTATGACTGCAGCTAATCAATTATTTATGATTACTCACAGAGTTAAGAGTTGATTAATTCTGCCAATGCAATCAAATATCCCGTTTCTTGGATGTTACTCATTTTTTGCAAAAGATAAGAATCTATTGCTAAGTGTTTTCTGCTTCCATAAGCTGGTTTATGCTATCAGAAAAATTATGTACCTTTAGTCTAATTTGTGTAGGTGGGATATATTTATGTCTTCCATTTGTCCAGATTTTGAATATACAGGGTGCAATGGCTAAATTGTTGCCATTTCATATTTTTAATTTTGTGCATGTACATTGTTTGTTTTGTTGACTGCACAGTATAGTAGAGTCATTGGTGACCTGGCATTTCAGCTTCAGTCACTTTCCCATCATCATAGCATAGCTTCCTTGTGCCTTTCCTGTAAGTACTTTGTAGTTTTGTGTCAAATTCTGTACTACATTCTTGAAGTTTCCTGATATTTAGTAAATACAGAAAGAAAAATATGGAAATTAATTGGAAATTATTTTACTATGTATAATATACATTTTTATATTAGATGTTTAGATGACATGTATCAAAAGTAGGATTTATTAAACAAATACCCAGATATTTACTTACTATTGTCATTAGCCCATATTCTCCTTTCGTCAGTTTAAACTTAGACTTTTTTTTTATAGGCATACTGTCACTATTTTTCTTAAGGTTGGTCATGATGTCAAATGAAAATATGGAAATTTTTTGACATATTTCAGTGAAATTTAATTTTCAAAATTTATAGTTTATAATTATATATATATATATATATATATATATATATATATATATATATATATATATATATATATATGTATGATAAATAACAAATAGGAAAAAATGTTTATCAATGTGTCTGTCTAGTCAGAGGAGTTCTAATGTCTTAACACACATACACAATTACGAATATATATTACCATCCGATGCCCACTTAGACGTACTAGAACTTTAACAAACTTACGATGCATGTAGAATTATCTATGATTTTAATGTACATGATACACGACTGACCAATGAGAATTGACTTTTCTGGAATTGAAAATTGAAGTCTTTTTGTTTGTTTTCTCAATCCTTTTTGGGAAGCTTTTTAAAAGTGAAACATGTTAGATTGATAAGATTCCTATTTTTTCTTTGTCTCATCCCATCCAATTGCAATCCATATTTGATCTACATTTGATCTTTAACGTATGTATATGGTGTATTTTGGCAGCAATAATTACCTCAAACGTATTTAGTTAAATAATATGGACTATGAATTTTTTTTATTTAATTTTTCAAGTCTCCGAATTAGGTGTTTTGTGTTATTGGTAAATTTACCAAAGTTCATATTTATTTTATATTATTTTCTTCCTGAGTACTTTCAAATTTGGTTTCAAGGATTGTTCTGTGTATATTCACTCAAATATTTTTTTTTAACTCCAGTGGTCTCACGTTTGATGGAATCAGTTTCAAGTTACTCTAAATGATGTCATATAAATGATCAAACTGAAATTTTCATGTGTCTATATTTTGTTTTTTAAACACACTTCAAAATACAGTCCCCTATGGAGAAAGATGCCTTATTTAATGTTTTCTACTCCACATTTGCTACAGCCTCCAGTATTTGAAGTCTTTCTTTGTACTGTGTCCTATATAAAACTTTGGTGTTATTTACCAAAATTTGTCTTATGTTAATGCTACTTTGCTTATTTTCACATATATATATAAACATACACATACATATATATATAAAAACACACACACACACACACACACACACACATATATATATATATATATATATATATATATATATATAAGAAAGCTTCAGTTATAACCATATCTTCCTACTGTCAATTTAACTAGCACCTTCTTTCTTCCATATATTGTAACCATTTTGCTTAAAGTTTTCATTTTTTTTTTTTTACTTTTTTTTTAGCTGAAAACTGAAATTTTACAGCAGTATTTCACTGAAATTCTAACTTTTCAAAATTATAATTATAGTTTAAACCTATGGCAGGGGATGCATTGATTTAAATTGTTATCAGGTTGATAGGGGTGAAATAGTGTTACAGCAAATATTTAAAATAGCCTCCAAGAAGAGAATAGATGCCAAATTTTTCATTGTCATGCAGACAAATTATGTGTCTATCAAAGAATTTCAAAATTTCATTGTTTAATACTTAACTGTGGTTTAACAGGACATCAGTAATCATGATGTAAATTATTAACTTCAGTGACATGCTTAAAGATCAGAAAGGGAAAAAATTGTGCTCTACTCTAACAGAAGAATTTTTATTAACCTTCTTCATGCAAAAACTGAATATTTCTCCAGAGTTACAAATAAAAATTACTAGAGTAAAATTATTGCGAAAAATTTTTTTATTTTTTTTTTATTTATTTTAGTTCATCCAATAAAAGACCTATAAGCCGCTCAAGTTAGAGGATTACAAAGTGAGATTGTTGGAATAGAAAGGCAAGGAGGAAGCAGGAAGTGCATTTTATGAGGATATGTAGGTAATATAGATAATAGTTGACCCTGAACTTGAAAATGTTAAGATTGTAGTAGTCAGGCAAGCATCCTCTCTGCAATTTGTTCCACAAAGTTAGAATTCATGGGAAGAAAAGGAATGTTCAGTGAATGGAGATGATTTGTCATCATGGACATGGCATGGCTGGTCTTAGATGCAAAGCTCTAAGCTGGTAGTTAATGTAAATTTATTAGAACATGTACCCGAATAATAGTGATAGAGTAGTGAGAGGCTAACAGCATTTCCTCTTTAGGATAAAGATTCTAGGGTGGAAAATAATTCATCACCCACAAGGCAGTCTAAATGTTTTGAACTCTGACAAGGATTGGCCAGTTGGGACTTAAGATCTTAACTGTTGAATTTTGAAACACTCGATCTAAAATTTATTGAGAAAGTCTAAAGAGTTTGTATGTTGTACATTCAAATAGATTTTCAGAAATTAATTTTTATTTTACAACATTGTTCCCCCTGTACAAGGCCTAGGGGCCCAAATGAGTAGATGATTGAGAAGCACTGCTTATGTGGATATATGGAGATAATAATGATTAACTGTAGACTTGAACAGGTTAAGATTGTAGAGGTCATGGCAGCGATTTGTGAGAAGAAGCTGCTTGAGTGAAACTTGCACCTCACCGAAGGAATATGAAGGGAATGAAGGTGGTTCTCTGCAATGTCTGTAACAATGGTGGGTCTTAGCTATGATGGTTAGATCAGGTTAGCAGGTAGAATTCAACTGTTATTGTAAGTTAGGAATGAAATAAGAGTAACTGTAAAATCATTATATATATAAAGGTGAAGTCATGGTGGAGTAATGGATAACGGCTCCGATTGAGGAATCGGAGAGCCGAGTTTGAAATCCAGTCAAATCCATTACATTCACTTACATGCTAATACCCTTGGGAAAGGTGTGAATCCTCTTCTTCTCCCTCCAGCTATGGGTAAATAGCAGGACAGACTGGATTCTATAGCCTTGGATGGCAGCTTGTCTAGGAGAAGGACAACTCTGAATTCAAAACCTGCAGAGGGTCATTTGGAAACCTTGTGGCACTTAGTGCACCAGGTCTCTGTAATTGGCCCTTCAAAAAGTGTGGATGGTCCTGCACGAAACCTTCACTACTATAATCAAATCTCATGTGCTGTTGTCGGGCAGTCGGTTTCCTAGAACTGATCTGCTTGACGCTCATACGTCGAATTCAATGGGAGAGTCGATATATATATATATATATATATATATATATATATATATATATATGTACGCATAATTGAATAAATTAAATTAAAATACAGGTTAAACTGTTTACGGACAGAGTATGACTGTATTAATATCAATGGTACTATAGTAAATGACGGTGATTCTAAAATTAATTTTGGTTTCCAAGGACAAAAACATAAAACTATCCCTCGCTTGGAATGAGTGGTGATGGTACTGGGTGGGGTGCTTGAATGGTCTTTTACTTAGCAATCAACTTTTTTTTTTTTTGGCTTCTATCAAAAGAATTTGAGTCTTTTCCTGCTGCCAATAACAGATCAGTCATATACAAAAGACAAATTTCATCTAGACTTTTTGAATTTAAGCTCCGTCCTAGATTGTTGTCGAGATTCCATCAGTTTACAGTTGAGCTGGCTGGATATAGCCATAAATTCTAAGCTAAAAGTTTCTTTTCTCTCACTTCTTGCTTGTGGAACTCCCTTTCCAGTTCCATGCTTTCCAGCCAACTGTAATCTACAAAAATTTAAATGCAATATCAATCGCTATCTACTGTCTTCTTGATTACTCTTTTCTCTCTCAAAAATTTATTAGTAATGTTTCATGTTTCTAATTCTTTAAAACCTAAGTAAACCCCCAGATGTCTTAGTGGATTTAAAAAAAATGGAAAGCTGAAAATTTATTAAAAAAAAAAAAAATAGAATATTGAAACTTGATCCTCGGACGAAATAAACAGGTATGT
This sequence comes from Acanthosepion pharaonis, assembly GCA_903632075.3. Taxonomy (NCBI): domain Eukaryota; kingdom Metazoa; phylum Mollusca; class Cephalopoda; order Sepiida; family Sepiidae; genus Acanthosepion; species Acanthosepion pharaonis. The sequence goes on along the minus strand of CAHIKZ030004307.1, from coordinate 21,144 downwards.
TTACCAGATGAGCAATGCACTGTATCCTAGATTATTTTAAAAAAAAAAGATAAAAAGGAACCAAAATAATTGCGTCCTACCTGAATCCTCCTCCTCCCAGTTCGGCTTACAGCTTTGAATTAAACCTGAATGCATGAATCAATAGACGGAAAACTAGATGAGCTGGTTAGATAAACTTGATTGTATATGATCTGATTTAAAATAAGCAGAGCTAAGAGTCCATCTACAATTAGGAGCCTGCCTTGGTCCTAATGATGACACGTTAAGCCTCCACCATCAGCTATCGATGATTAGGGTTTCAGCCATTGTTTTTCTCTCTCTCTCTTTCCTTCTACGTCTGTCACTTCCTTTCAAAGACCGACCGACGGCTGGGTCATTTCGAAAATGAAACTATGAAAAATGAAATAACAAAGTTGTCGATCCCTTTCTTTTTTTTGAATTCCAAAATAAAAAAAGTTTACAAGGTCAAAAACTCATTTTTCAGCCATTGTTTGCAAATGTGTAGAGCTGCCGAGAAGTGGACAAGAGCAAATAATGTGATATAGAGAGATATAGAAAGAGAGAGATTTCACTTTGAAAAGTGTGCTGCCTCTTGCCATCTCCCCCGCGCCATATTGGAAAGCCATTGCAGTAGTTATTGTCTTGCTTACAATTATGCTAATGGTTGGGTCTGTTGAAGCAATGGGTTTCAGATCAATGTCACCTTTTGTTCTTAGCACACAAGATGGCCAAGATTGCACTGCAAATTCCCTTTGTCTGTTCGACGTGTTTTTGGCCCTTGTGTTTTTTTGTCTTTTTTTCAGCATCTGTTTGTTGTTGTTTTTGTTTGCTATCTTTCTCTTCGTTCTTTTTTGTGCATTGTGTGTCTGCGACATTGGCTTGGAGCTGATACAAGTGCATCCATTTAATGTGTAACAGTGTGTATATTTGCACTGGGATGCATGTAATGCACACATGCATATATATGATGTAAGGACTGAAAATAGATCGGAGCACATTTATACAACTTGTTCCCCTAAATAACATAAAGCTCTGCTAAACAACAGGTTGTGTGTTTGTGTGTGTGCATGTAAAGATGGAATATGTGTAAACCATCGGATGCTTAAAATTTTTATTATGTCCTCAACGTTTCATTTAATAAGAATGTTATCAGAAGAACTGAAAAAAATGAAGGAAAAAAATTTTTAATTTAGAAAACTTGTTGTGGGTTTGAAAATTTGAAATATAACAAACGGAAAATTAAAAATGAATGCCTGTGACTTGAGATTTACAATGAGATTTGTATGTAGGAAAATGTTAAAAAAAAAAAATGAAAAATGTTTGTTTTTTTTTTTTTAATCATTTCACACCAAGCAAGGCAATAAAGCCACTAAGACACAAGGGAGATTACTGAGTGGGAGAGAATATGAAAAAAAGGAAAGTAAAAAACATTATTAAGGAGAGAGAAGAACATAATCAACTATATATATATATATATATATATATATATATATATGGACAAAAGGATTTCCTTGCAAACATGCAATGAGCCTTTCCCAGTTTTAGGGCACAACAATGTGAATGAAAATAAACATACAACAGGGTTTTTTTATTTGTCTGGTCAGTGAAAAGCTCAGAGAAGGACCTGTTGTATGTTTGCATATAGAAAAAAATTCTTTGTATTTATTTTTTTTTAATCATTTCAGCCCAAGTAAGGCAATAAAGCCAGTATGATATAAGGGGTTACTGATTGTGAGAGAATATGAAAATAAAAAACATTATTAAAGACAGAGAACAATAAAAGAATAGAAGATAGCGATTGACATTGCATTTAGATTTTTGAAGATAAAAGTTGACTGGAAAGTGAGAAGCGTGATAGAAGAAATTGTTAGCATAGAACTTATGATGATTTGATCTAACCATATCAACTGTAAAAGGATGAGACACCGCTGCCAATCTAGTACTGTGCTTAAATTCATAATGATGAGGTGCCAAAGAGGTAACCAGTATTTATTGTTCGTAAATACAAGAAATGGGGCACAAGGCAAAATAATGGACAGGGAAGGCAGGTTCAAAACTGTCCTATATTTAACTTAGCTAAACACAAACTAACCTAAACAAACTACAATATTCATTTCACTAAAATAACACATTCTTATTTACCATTCTTACTACAGTTGCCATAATACCATAATGTCTCTATGAAGTTCTAACTAGTCCCCGTGTATACAATTTGTCTGTGGGAGGTGGGAATAAAAACAACAAAAAAGTTCATCAGAATAATTACCATAAAAATATTGATAGAAAAGCAAAGTTAAGTTACGTTATGATGGTGGGAAGCATCTGAAGCCAAGATGCCAGGTCACAGCCTCTAACATTGCAGATTCTTCTTTGTATTTCATCCACCGGTCCTCATCTCCATGACTAAGAGACTACCATGCCCTGCACATTTTAGTGAACTATCCTCATTCCCTTCATACTATATTATTGAGATGTAAGTTCCACTCAAGCGGCTTCTTCTACAAACTGCAACCTTGTGGAAGTGACTTCCAAGAAGTTGCTTCCATGATCATTATTGTTATCTTGTCAAATGCTTTTGTATAATCTATGAAATAGAGGTGTTGGTCTTTTTTGCATTTATAAGGTGCTATCAGTAGAACCCGGCATTGCCCAGGGATGTAACAGTAAGAAATAGATCAAGTATCAAACATCATGAAGACTGAAAAATAAAATTGACAAAGATTATTGCTTAAGGTTGACGGACACGCATGTCTTAATTAGTTTTTTTTTTTTTTTTTTTTTTTTTTTTTACAAATTGGTCAAACCCAAACTCAAACAAAAACATTGTTTTCAATCGTTATGAGTTTATCGATTGAATAGAATTTTATTATAAACAATTGTCTTGTAAATGAAATTTTTAAAGCATTCTGAATGTAAAAATAAAGAAAAAAGTGTGGAAGACAATAAGAAACACTACCTACCAAAAAAAAAAAATGAAATTTTGTTGAAATCTTGAAAAATGTAGGAAATCCGATCCCATATATAAATAAAACACACACAAACACATTATAACAAACCTGGGTTTTTTAATAAATATAACTCGATATGAGTTGTCCCCTTTCATTCTGGTGACAGAATCGTGTTTTATTGTGTTTTCAAATTGATTTTGTGCAGAAACAATTATGTTTTTCCAATTTTTTGTGCTGTCATAAGCACCGCAAGGTAATTTTATGCAGTCCTGTGAAGTTTTGTGGAAATCGGTTGAAAAATGTAGGAAATCCGATCCAATATATAAACGTACACACACACACACACACACACACACACACACAATCTGCATTTTATAATAAGTAAGATTTTTTATGGGTTTAATATTAGGACAAATTTTTAAATTGTTGTGGAGGCATAGATGTTATTATCATATCTGGCATATAACTGTGTGTTTGTAAGTATGCGCATGCATAAATAAAGAGATATTGTGAAAGTGTTACAGATGCATCCAGTATGTGCATACATGTTTGCTATGGTTTGTTTATCTGAGTGTTTGATTGAAAATCACAATGTCTCATTTGTGTGTTAAGATAGATCTACATTTTAAAAAAAAGTCAAGATGTGTCTTTGAAGAATGATTCTCCATTTCTCGCAAGTAAATCTCGACTTCATTCATATGTCTGGATATCTGCCGTGTCATGTTTACATCTCTGATAGTGTCTCTGCCGAATTTTTCCTCGGTCAGAAGATTTTAAAGACAGCCACTCTGAGCTGTCTAATGTCAATGTAGATCTATGCAGAGTATCAGACTTCAAAAGAGGGAAACATCAAATGATGAAGAAGCTTGTTTACACATGAATGATTACCTGACACCCTGGTCAGATTTCTTATTTATTCTTTTTCATGTGATTGATTTGTTTTCTATGGCTTATCAATAGGTTATTTAAAGCCAGAAATTTTCTATTTTTGCGAGTAATTTAAAGCCAGAAAATATTTTTAGATTGTATTTTATTTTTTTTAGATAATGATGTAGTGATACAAGTGTTATTAATTAACCCATAGCTACGAAGAGAAGAGGTGGATTCATGCCTATGCAGAATTTTGACAAACAAACAAGAAATACTAATGTAGATATAAAGTGGGGGTCAAATCTAAATTACAATCAATATAACTTTTCCTTGCTTTTGTTGCTTCAAGTCTCCTCTTCATCTGTGAGGAGATTGTCCAGCATTCACTGCCATATAGGAGGACTGATATTACGTAACAGTTCAGTACTCTTTTCTTTATTTCTGTTGCTTCAAGTCTCGTCTTCATCTGTGAGGAGATTGTCCAGCATTCACTGCCATATAGGAAGACTGATATTACCTAACAGTTCAGTACTCTTTTCTTTATTTCTGTTGCTTCAAAAATCCTCTTCATCTGTGAAAAGATTGTCCAAAATTCACTGCCATATAGGAAGACTGATATTACCTAACAGTTCAGTACTCTTTTCTTTATTTCTGTTGCTTCAAGTCTCCTCTTCATCTGTGAGGAGATTGTCCAGCATTCACTGCCATATAGGAAGACTGATATTACGTAACAGTTCAGTACTCTTTTCTTTATTTCTGTTGCTTCAAGTCTCCTCTTCATCTGTGAGGAGATTGTCCAGCATTCACTGCCATATAGGAAGACTGATATTACGTAACAGTTCAGTACTCTTTCCTCTATCACAAATACTCTATCACTCCTGGTTGTTCTTATAATTCTTTCAAAATCACCTCATTATATCAATTGAATAAGTCCTGTGAGAAGGCACATCATTGTCTTACAAGCATTTTATTTTTGTATATTTACTGAATTCATTTTCTATCCAGATGCAGGTGGTTTGCTGCCAGCATACATTCTGGATTATTCTGATATCCTTCCCAAAGATATCCAGATTAGAGCTTACAAGAAGATAAATGGGAGTCTGCAGCTTGCTCAGCTCCTACTTTTCAAGTTCAATTTTGGCCCTAATGAATTTATGATGGACAGATTGTATATAGATGATGCTTTGGGGGTTTAATATCTCCATTACAAATGTGTTGAATAATTTTCTTTCATCTATTTTGTGATTTTTTTTTTTTTTTTTTAAACTTTTTTTTTTTTTAAACTTTTTTTTTTTTTATTGAAGCTCCAATTTGTTCATGAATCAGTGTGAATTTTGAATATATTTCCTGTTTATCCTGTTTCCTGTTTTTCTGTTTATTCAAGGTTTCTGTTTCCTTCTAAAAAAAAAATTTTCATTTCTTGTTTCACTTTGTTCAGCCCCTTGCATCTTAGTGGCATTATCACCTTGCTTGGGGTGAATAGATTTATATGAGGTTTTCTCCCTTGTTTCCTCTTTAGGATTGGGTTTCTGGTTCCTTCTAAAAGTCTTTTCATTCTCTTTCACTCCCAGTAACCCCTTGCATCTTAGTGGCATTATCACCTTGTTTGGGGTGAATAACAGTAGAGGTTTTTCCCTTGTTTCCTGTTTAGTTTCTGTTAACTTTTTTGGATTCCTTTTCTTTTTAGTCTTTTTATTCATTATCACCTTTTAAAATTTTAAAAGCAGAGGCATCCCCTGTGGCATTATTAATTTGATAGTAAAAAATAAAAAATAATTTTTTTATCTCAATAAATATAAGTAACCCCTTGTAATTTTTGATATATTTTAGGATTAAATATATAGATTATATGTTCCTTCTAACAGTCTTTTTATTCCCTAAAGTGAAGATTAAACCAGTCATAGTTTTTGCATCTTAACTGGTATTATTTTCACAATCATACATACATACATACATACATACACATTATATATATATATATATATATATATATATAAAGTAGTGCATTTTTGAGTTACAAGAAGCTTTGTTGGTCTCATTGAACTGCACTCACATGTAATAATCCAGGGGTTTGCTGTTTGGGGTGTTAGGTGGTCAGATTTTAGTGGCAATGTGGTTCAAGAAATTGTCTAACAGCCATGATTGGGTTCTCCTGTAGGACATGGTGCAGAATGCTGTTGCCAGACATAGCATCTTCCAGCAACCACCCTCAGGGCATCACTACCTCCTCAAAGCATTTGATATAGGCCTCTGTTTTGAGTCTGAGGCCCTCACCAACAAATTTGGGAGTTCTTTAATCATAATGATCAGAATGAGTTTTCTGGGCTGAATTCCTAATCACCATTAGACTCATCCAATCTTTTTATAGAAATCCTAAAGTAATATCCTTAGATTGACACCAAATGCTCACATTTTGTTTGTATTGTAGAACTAGTGTTAATGCCAAGCATTTATAAAATTGTCATTTCAAATTTGTGGTGAAGTGAATTGTGTCATATGGTTTTTTTTTTAGAAATGGTGACCAACTGACCCTACTATACTGTGCAGTCGACAAAATCAAAACAATGTGTTTTTCAAGAAATTAAAAGTATTGATGGCAATAGAATTTATTCCTAAAAGCCTTTAAAATATAAAAAAAATTTAAAAATTGCAAACTTGTATATATGTATGTTATTTTTACATTATATATATGTAATGTAAAATGAGAGCAAATAAAGACAAATTCAACATTATTTACTAAAGCCTGATGAGATGTATAATTTGCATTTCAACATGATTGCATTTTATTTCTTTTATTGTAAATCCTAAAATAAATATATTTATATATATTTATTTATTTTATGGATTTGTAATATATATATATATAAAATGTATATATATAATAAAATGTATTGAAACAAAGAATAGGTATATATAATATTTACAGTTAGTTTGGTATATTCTTGGGAAGACTGTTCCTGCATAATGGGTTGACTAAATCGCAGTCGGGCAGAGTCTCTGGATTCAATTTCTTAATCTCTACTATCTTCCCTGTCTTCCGGTACCAACCCATATTTATATGGTCGGTAGTCCGCTTATGTAAATTAGGTGTATCATACACAACACCCTCCTCCCAAGCCTTGGAATCCTTAATCTTTTGGATTTCAAACTGGCTTCCTATATGGGTTGATGATTATGGCTATTTCTTTGTAGATCCATTTGCCTAATTTTAATATTTTTTCGTTTTGGATTCACGTTCAATGGGTCCGTCAACTTCCGTTTCCTACCGGATCTTCTTGGTTCAGGTGTATTCTGTGGAGGTTCTACCTGAAACATATCATACATTATATCAATGGGATCTTCGTCCTCATCCGGTATACACTCTTCTTGCTCTATACCGTAATCTTTTTTAAGTTGGTTTTGGTGCCTTTTATAAGTATTCTTCGGCCCTTTAATTATGTAAATCAGGTCACCGATTCTCTTGTCCACTATGCCTCGTTCCCAGAACTCAACGTTGTTTTTATAGCACTTGAAAAACACCTTCTCTCCGGGAGTGTATCTTTTTCTCGCTGTATACATGGTATTTTTTACTGTATTTTTTCCTGGCAAAAGCTTGTCAAACACTGACTTAACTTTCCTAGCGAACATTAGTTCAGCTGGTGCCATGTTTGAATGTGTTCTCTGGTTTGGCGTGATTCTGTATACTTGTAAGAATTGCTGAAGCGCCTTTTCCGTTGGAACTCCTGAGGCTTTCTTCAGAGCTCGTTTTAAAGTATCGACAAATCTTTCTGCGAGTCCATTAGACCTCGGATGATACGGAGGCGTCGTTATGTGGTTAATTTGATATAACTCACAAAATTCCTTAAATTCTTCAGAAGTGAATTGTGTACCATTGTCACTCACAATACACTCTGGCACACCGAACCGTGCAAATAGTTCATGCAAAAAAGTTGTTGTGGTATTGGACGTAGGCTTTTTACAGCGTAGTACTTCCGGCCATTTTGTAAAACTATCTACCACTATTAAGTAGTAAAATCTTCTACTGGACCAGCGAAATCAATGTGTAATCTTGTCCACGGATGATCCGTCTTGGGCCATGGTTTGTGTACTATAGGTGGTGCCTTAGCTGCTAACGCACACCCCTTACATCGATGAACCATGTTTTCGATATCCACATCCATTCCTTTCCAATACACAAAGCTTCGCATTAAGCTTTTTGTTCTATTAATACCAGGTGACCCATATGAAAGTCCCGAAGTATTCTTTTCTGCAACTTTTTTTGGTATTACTACTCTCTCACCATATAATAAAACTCCATCACCTATTGAAAAAATCTCCTGCACTTTTTTGGTCATTTGCTACCATTTTGCTTTTAATTTCTAAAATGAAATCATCGCTTTCAGCTTCTTTTTTTAATTTCATTTAGCGTAACCGGTAGCTCTCTTACAATGTTGTTTACCATGCTTTTCACCTCATAATCTGCTCTGATATTTGCAATAATTGATTCTTCGAATCTTTCTTCTTGCCTTGGTACTAGTCTTGATAGACTATCCGCATGAATTATCTTTTTGGATGATAGGTGCTTTATGTGAAAATCATAATTGAGAAGAATGGTTCCCCATCTTAACAGACGATTTGCTGTATAAACGGGTAACCCTTTCTTTGAACCAAAAATGGTGATCAGTGGTTTATGATCCGTTTCAAGGATAAAATGTCTGCCGTGGATGTACCTGTGAAATTTTTTGTATGGCAAAATGATACTCAGTGCCTCTTTTTCTATCTGAGAGTAACTTCTTTCTCCTGGGAGCAAAGTTCTCGAAGCGTGTGCAATTGGTTTTCTAGAACCATCTGGCATTATGTGTTGAATACACGCTCCTATCCCGTATGAACTAGCGTCACTTGCCACTACAATATCCAGTTTTGGATTGTAATGGGTTAAAAAGAGGTCGGACGTAAGCATTTTCTTTATTTCATCAAAGGCTTTCTGACATTCTACCGTCCATTCCCATGCCTTGTCTTTTTTTAGCAGTTCATTCAACGGAGCTCTTAAATTGTACATTCCTTTAATGAACGCTTGATAATAATTTGCAAGCCCTAGAAAACTTTGTAGCATCGCCACATTAGTGGGCGTCGGCATGTCTCTAATCGCAATGGACCTTTCCGGATCTGGACATCTGCCATTTTTGTTGATTATGTGCCCTAAATACTTAATTTCCTCCAAACCAAATTCGCACTTTGACTCTTTGACTTTAAATCCAAAGTCCTGAATTTTTTAAATACTTGATTGAGATGCTCTCGATGTTCGTCGACCGATTCGCTCCTTACTATGATGTCGTCTAAGTAAGCGCACGCAAAGTCTAAATCATTCAGCATGACGTCCATAGCTTGTTGAAAAATGGCAGGTGCCACTTTAATACCAAAAAGGAAGCCTGTTGTACTTGAATAACCCTCTATGCGTGTTTATCCCTAGTAACTTCGAACATTCCTCTTCGACGGGAATTTGGAGATAGGCATCTGATAAGTCAATTTTTGAAAATATAACTCCACCATTTAGCTTGTTAAAAATCTCCTCCGGACTCGGTAACGGGTAATGGTAGTCCTAATTACCGAGTTCAACCCTGTCGAAAAATCAACGCAGACTCTGACTTGGTTTGATTTCTTTTTTATGCACACAATCGGCGCAGCCCATGAATTAGATTCTACTTTCGAAATAATTCCCATTTTTCCAACCTATCAAGTTCTTCGTTAATTTTCTCTACACTTGCGAAAGGCACAGTACGTTTCTTTTTAAAATTGGCATAGTATTTTCCTTTAATTCGAATTTGGCTTCAAACTTGTTACATCTTCCAAGACCAGGTGTGAAAGTTTCCGGAAACTTTTTTTAATTCCTCAATAATGTCCTGTCTTGTTTGCGTATTACTTTCTACTTTTCTGCAGAAAGAGTTTAACGGTTTATCCCACAATTCGAATGTTTCAATAAAATCTGTACCCATCAAGTTTTCCATTTTTCAGAATGAAAACTTTTATTTTTAACTATCCTGTTCAATTTCATAGGAAGTACAACCTCGCCTTCGAATTTAATTTCCTTTCCAGTCACTGTTCGAGCGCGTTTCGTTGACTTCATTATTGTAGGCCTTTTAAAATTTTCCATGTTTTATAGTTCATTATTGTTAAATCTGAACCCGAATCGAGTTGAAATTTGATATTCTTTTAAATATTTCAGTCGTCACATACTTCCTCAAATCTCTATCTGATTTGATATTTGAATTTGTTTGTCTAATTCGGCTATTGACTTTTTTCGTTTTACAACACGACCCTTTGTGACCATTCTTGTGGCACACGAAACATTTTTTTTCTATATGGGCAATTTAACTCCCAGTGTCTTCCGTTGCACCGTCTACAATTAAATGGCGGAACCATTTTTTCCCTCCTCATTTTTTTCCATTTAATTTTTCTTGTTTATTTTTAAAAATACGCCGAATTTTTAATCCAATTTTTTTTTTCTGATGGGTAATTTGACTGTTTCTTCACTTTTTTAATATAAGCAATACCAGCTTCTTCAATTTTTTGAGACTCTTTCTTTAAACTTACGGCCCGCTGACACTCCTCTGCTAACTTTTTGCAGGGTAAGGTTTTGTTCAGATTCGAGTTTAGACAAAACTCTACGTCTTATTTCGGCACTTTTACTGGATACCAGTCCTTGAGCAAAAATTAAACACTTGAATTCTTCAACCGTAATCTCTGCCAATCTGAAATTGTCACAATGTCTATTCACTATAGATGCATAAGTTAAGTAATCCTGATCGTCGGATTTAGCGACATTCATGCATAACCATCGCTTATGCCAAAGCGACATATTTGCTCCAAACAACTCCTTTAGCAATTTTCACTGTTTCCGAGAATTCCAATTCATTTGTTCTTCTCGGTAGAATAAAATCTACAAATTTGCTATGTTCTGCTGTACCTAGCTTTCTTAGTAATAGACTGACTTTTCTTGAATTCGACCAGTTTTCACAGTCTGTGTGGAAAATATCTTCATATCGTTTAAAGTACGCTTCAAACGTTTTTCCTTCGTCTGGCACATAGTTGAAAGTTTCCAACGAATTAAATATGATGTTATTAGAATATGAAGAGTTACTTTCATTTACCTGAACGTTGTTTAATTTCTCCAATGTTAACTTTTGAATTTCCAAAACCTTGACATACATTTCTTCCTGTTCCCTTTGACGTTGCTGACTCAACTCCTCTTGCCTTTCTTGATAATTCTGCTGTGCTAATTGTTGTTCTCTTAATAAGGCAACCTGTTCACTTTGTTGTTGCAGACTCAACTGCTGGGATTTGAATAATTCAGCTTGACTCAACTGCTGGGCTTTAAAACAATTCAGCTATGACTTTGGATAATTCCTCCATTTTTAACTGATAGTGTTCATGCAACAAAGAATATACTTTTAAATTGTGTATCCACGAATATACTATAAGCAGACAAAACAAAATTGAAACAACATACGCCTTTTTTAATTTTATGTCTTGCTTTATAAAATATTTTTGAGCAACCAAACAAAAAAAAAAATAACAAATTTTTTTTTTTTTTTACAAGTTCGCTTACCTTTCAAAGTCGACACGTGGTATTTGTGCTCCTTTTAATTCCATGCATGTTTTTTTTTTTAGTTTTTTTTTTTTTTTTTTTTTAGTCGGTTTTTTTTTTCGGCCAGCATTTTTTTTTTCGCCGTTATTTGTTTACGCCACCTTCCAGATTTTTCTGAGTGTACGTTCCTTTAAGCTTAGTCGTCCTTTAACTAGTTTTAACTGTCCAAACTTCAGAATACTTTTCCGTTCCATTAGATGTTCGACTTTTAATTAATGATTTTTTTTTTTTTTCCAGCCTGGGTTCTTCCACTTGTCCCAATTATTGAAGGCTATCAATTATTAATTCTTTTTTTTTTTTCGAAACGTAAAGTTCTTTATACCTCGTCGCCATTGTTGAAGCTTAAATAAGCATGGAATAATACAACACAAAATGTACGTTAACAAAATGTATTGAAACAAAGAATAGGTACACAATATTTACAGTTAGTTTGGTATATTCTTGGGAAGACTGTTCCTGCATAATGGGTTGACTAAATCGCAGTCGGGCAGAGTCTCTGGATTCAATTTCTTAATCTCTACTATCTTTTATTTATTGCACATATGTACAAATGTGGCACAAGGCCGAAAAGGGGATTGGGGTGAAGGACGGTCATCACTAGTCTTAGATTAAACTTAGCTAGCCACAATCACTGACCCTATCATACAGAACAATATTCCTTTCACCAAAACAACACATTTATCCATACCTTTCTTACTACAAACACCAAAATGCCTCTTTGACTCCATGAAAAAAAACCTAAATAATCCCCTTATGTACAAAATATTTGTCTGTGGGGGGAGGGGCATAAAAAACAACAACTTTTAAAAATGAACCCCAATGAATATATACAAAATGACAAAATATATTTACAAGAAACCAAATAAAATTAGTGTTAGTAATAAAACCCCCCACAAACTCTTGAATGTGGCAGAAATATCAGTTAACTGGACGAAATCGATGCGGGACTTATGAAAATAAAGCCACACTCATTCATCCCAAGCACTCACACAGGCACACACTCATTTATACACAACAACAAGTACGAAAAACACACACACGAAACGAAAGGCGCCCCACATCTACCAGAGAACTGACATTACTGACCACCTAAAAAACGAGGGAGGGGATGGGGAGTTAAACTAAAGGAAGAAAAAAAAGGGGACAGAAATAAAAGGGGACCAATGAGCAAATACACCTTAGCTAAGTTTACCAGAATAGAAAAACTAAAAGAAAAAATACAAAAAACCTAATCTAACCTAACTCCGGGATGGGTTGCCTATGTTCAACCCAGGAAAACAATATCCTTAATGCCTAACCGGCATCCAAATGCCACTCAAGGTCAGCCCCTTTTACTCGGCACATTCGCGCAAGAATCACCCACCTTTTGCTGAATTCCGATGAGGTGAGCCGCCGCCTTTCCGTCCTGATCTTGACTTTAAGCTGATGCTTAAAGAACAAGATCAGTTGGGAAGAAGTGAACTTCTCGCCCTCATGGAATCCTTCTGACGCGTCGTCCAAATCACGACTCTCATAACCCCTAGTAAGCAACAGAACACATAGTGTTCAGCCTTCGTCATCTGCGGCACCACATTGCTACAAACAGCTCTGGCATCCAGGACAAAAACCTTTCCATGCAGCATGCGAACCATGAGGCCCTCAAGAAACTTGCACAACGGCACTATCACCCTGCACTGAAAGAAGGCGTGACCAATAGTCTCGACTTCCCCGTACAGCGACGACAGTTTGGACAATTCTCCAAGCCTGCTGAACAAAGTCTCTTGCTGACCCAGAGGGCTTTACGAATCACCAGCCAGGTGAGTGATGCCTCATCGTTATTGAGACATTTCAACCCGGGCGCCCAAGGCCATATCGAGCGAGCCTCCCGCTTCGTAAGACCGAGCTCGCCAATCAGATCATCTTGTACGGACCCCCCTAACTAAAACTTGATATAATGCCTTGCGAGACAACGCCTGGGCGTTGAGAGACCATCCGAAACCCGTAAGAGGAGCTTCAGAGCGCGACGACATTCACGATAAAAAGAGCACTCGGCACGTGGTAAACGGCCGGCCTCTTGTTCGCACGAGTGCACACTTTTCAGGGATGGAAAATGTTTCTGGACGTCTTCTTTCCAAAAGGCACCCTCCTCATTCGACCCACGACACATTCGGTCTAAAAAAGTAATGCGAAGCATATATTGACGGATCTCAATGCTAGGCATCCCCAGACCGCCCTCAGAGGGATGGAGGCAACAGACCTCGCGAGATACCATAGGGGCCTTGCCTCTCCACAAGAAAGAGAACAAGGTCCTGACTAATTGCATTAGTCGGGCATACGGGAGTGGAAGCACAGAGAGTCGGTAGAGGAGGATCGGATAGATGTGTGAAACACATACTTCCGCCCTTCCCTTCAGGGAAAGTCTCCTCCGAGACCACAGATTAACCGCGATCTCGGCCTTCCCTTGTACCTCCGACCAGTTCATTTCCAACTGGAGATCAGGACCGAACCAGACGCCGAGTATCTTGATCGGCCCATCCGTCCAGAGGAAAGGTCCGGGAAGAGAAACTCCCTTCCACGCACCCAACCGCAAGCCCACAGACTTATCACGGTTGATCCTGGCCCCTGTCACCATCTCATACCCACTTATTTCTTTGCTGACTTCGTCAATCTCGGCTCTGCTCGACACAAGAGCCGAAACGTCGTCAGCATAGGCAGAATACCTGGCCGAGGTGGTAGCGCCAGGCAGGGTAATTCCGCGCAGGACCGGATTCGCCTTTAACTTGCGAAGGAATGGTTCCAACGCAAGAACGTAAAGCAAGGGCGATAGCGGACAACCTTGACGAATGGAGCGAGACAATACGAAAGGCTCCGACCTTACCCCATTCACTTCCACCAGCGCACCGGGGTCGCATACAAGAGCCGGATCCAGGGCGAAAGTCGGCTCCGAAACCGGCCGCCGACAGGACAGCCTCCAGAAACCGATGGTCAACCCTATCGAAGGCCTTGGACTGATCTAAATTGATCAGCGCGGCTTCACTGTCGACTTGTTCTAAGATCAAGCGTACCATATGAAGGTTATCCTGAATCGTCCTGCCCTTCACAGCACAAGTCTGTTCAGGGGCCAATCAGACGAGACAGGACAAGCTGCAAACGGTTGGCTAAGATCTTCGCCAAAATCTTTAAGTCAGTATTTAACATCGTCAAAGGGCGAAAGTTCCCTAACCCATCCCCACCGTTCTTGTCCTTACGCAACAACTTGATCACACCCCTGGTGAAGCGTCGAGGTAAAGACCCTGCCTCATCCAGTGGTTGTAAATCAGCTGCAGCAAAGGAACAAAAACGGGCGACAGCCTCAAGTACACTTCGTAGGGAAGTCCATCTAGTCCCGGAGACTTATCCAGGCCAACCTGCTTCAGCGCATCCCAGATTTCCGACTCTGTTATGGGACCCTCGCACCTAGCCGCTTCAGCTGCCTCAAGGCAGGGAAAGTCAGCCAAATAGGCATCGAACTGAGCAGAGCTCAGACCGGGCTCCCTGGTGAAAAGATCCTGGAAATAAAGCCGAAAGGCCTCGCATATGCCCGCGCTTGTAGTCACGGTCCGCTTATCCGGCAATGTGACGCACGCTATATGTCGCTTAGCCGCGTTCCGATTTTCCTCTGCACGCAATTCTGCGGCCATATTCGTCGCCTCAGAAGACATTCTCTTTAGCCTAGCCCTAACTACCAGAGCTTGATCCTTCTTGATAAGCAAGGAGGCCAACTCTGCCTTAGCTAAGACTATGTCCCCACTAACACGGGATTTGACGGCCCGATCAACTTTATCTTCTAATGCCGTTTGCGCCGCTAGTCTATCTAGATTGAGTCGACGACTAAAATCGGCAGCAAACGTTCTAATTTTTGATTTTAATTTTCCCCCACCAGGCGTTTCCCACAACCGCCCCCGTCAATTCCCTCTGAATCATTAGTAGCAGCTGGTCCCGGAAATCCTGTTCACCGAAAAGTGAACAGTTAAATTTCCAGTAACCAGCCAATCTAACCTTTAGGTTTATCTAAGTTTACACGGACCCGGACAAGCCTATGATCCGTGTAAACTATATAATGGAAACTTGGACACTCTAAGAGCCCTACGTCGACTCTCCTAACTAACACTCGGTCCAGGTAGCTCACAAGCGAGCCACTGGCCGAGTTGCCACTAGTTGTCCAAGTCCATGCTACCTCCTGAGGGTGCTCATTCCGGTACTTATCGACAAGATCAAACCTGTCGATAAAGTCCCGAAATGCCTTCACATCAGGATTGTTAGTACCCGGTTTTTACCTATACGATCTATATCGGGGTCAAGGACGGCATTCCAATCCCCCCGCTAAGACTACCCGACGAGAAGTCGTCAAAAACGGCTCGATCTGCCGAAACAAAGCAGGCCGCTCAGCATGAACATTGGGCGCATAAACCCCAATGAGACGTAAAGCCTTATCCTTTATAGTAACATCCAGCACGCAAAGCCTGCCCGCCGGATCTGCGAAGACAAGGGAACATGCAGCCTCAAAGACTTGCTCACTAGCCAAGAGACACCCCTCGAACGACCATCAAAAACATGCTGAAAAAAAAAGCGAACCCCTTAGACAGTATATCCTCACGGTCATGAGAAGAAAAATGGGTCTCTTGCACACAACAAACATTCACCCCGAGGCGCTGAAGGTCACGAGAGAGCCTCGCCCTGCGAGACTCGGACCTCAGGCCCCGCACATTTAACGTAGCTAACCAGAGAGACATGAGAAGTCCGATTAGGGTTGCTTACCAGCATTAAACATGGCCGGGGTAAGGATACCGACCGCGTCTCCCATAGACCCATGGCCCATCTCATTCTTGATGGTGCCGTCTTGGGAGATACCGCCGATATCCCAGGGGAAGGTCAATTTAAGAGCTCTATACAGGGATGGGTGAACTAAAACGGGGACCCTCCCTGCACAGAACTGTTGTAACTTTTTTTTATTTGTCGTTTTCGACTATGGCGATGGGCAAAAGCCATCTTACAGGCATTTACAGCTTCCTCCACCATCGCCCACGTTTGATTTGCTGCAGGTCCTGACCTAATAACTGTCAGGACCCTCTGGGCATTTGGGAAGTTTTTAGGCTCCTCAATGTCAAGGTCAGCAAACTGCTTAATTGAAAGCAGGAACTTCAAGTCCTTGACCCTGTTACTATAGTCCCGGGCTCTTTCGGCCTGGGCAGGGGGAAATACAGCATACCTCCTCTCCTGTGTTGAAAATAAATCTTTTTTCTTTCTATCTTTTTTTTTCTTTTTTGTGTTGGGCTTCTTTGCCGCTTGGGAGCAGGAGGAGGCATCTCGGCATTTTTTGCCGGTGATTGCTTGGGGGTATGAAGGGGAGTGGGTTTTTGTTTAACGGGGGAAGGAGTGGGAGTGTTCATGGGGGTATAAAACGATCTATGCCTATAGGGGCTGGGATCCCTACTGGAGGGTTTGGCCTTAGATGGTGAAATAGCAGGCGATGAAGGGGGTTGTTTCTTCGGAGAAGGGGCGGGTCTACTAGAGGACGTAGAAGGGATTGGGTCTTTTCTTTCCGAATCCAGCCTCTTTTTTAATTCTTTGAGTTTCTCGGACTTTTCATAACCGGGATCAAATCTTTTTTGTTTTTCTTGAAAAGTTTCTTCCGAGGCCGGGGCATCGCCCTTAACGTTGTTAGAGGGAGTGGGACTGTATGTGCCTTTCTTCCTAGGGGCTTCAGGGGACTGAGGACCCGCTGTCCGGCGCTTCCTCTGGCCTTACCAGCAACCAGCCATTCCCCTCCCCTTCTCCACAACTGCACCGGCAGCGGGCGAAGGCTCTTTGGGGAATGTGGCTTTCGATGTTGCGCCGACCGGAGGATTAACCGACCCGGTCCCGGAGGCTGGTACGCCCATTACAGGCGAGGCGGAATTTAGAGACGCGGTCAGAGGGGGATCTTGGGTAACTGGCGCTTGACTTCCAGAGGCCTTCTTCTCTGGGCAGGAGGAGGAGAGATGACCAGTCACTCCACACCTCCAGCATACCGGTCTTCGACCCGTCACAATGACCGGTAATTTCAAGACGCCAACATCCAGACAGTTGGGGATGGAGCGGAAGGCTTTCTCGTCCAACATGATGTCAAAGCTCCACCCCCGCTCAGGCTATCACAGGAAGCTCCCAGAATTTCGCCATACTGAGAGAAGAACGCCGCGAGATGTTCCCCGATAACCTGAGGAGGGACCTCGTATACCGTTACCCTGGTCTTACGTCGGCCTTCGTACTCTGTACGCAGTATTATCTCTTTGTTAATAAGCTCACGGCTAGCCGCGGCGACGCAATCTTCTGATGTGGGCAACAGTACGTCCCACATGAAAAATTTAGCACCCTTAACTATTCTAAGGGGCTTGAACCCGAAGGATTCCAATGCTTTTAACACTGTGTTTTTCGTCGAGCGACAAATTTTGCGCGTACGCTTGTCCACGACGAAAACCGACACTATTCTTTTGTCAATTTTTTTCAATTCTTGGGGGTCTTCCAAAAGTCCACCATCTACAACAAGGTGTGCGTAACTTTTGGCACGCTCCAAGAACTCCGCTAAATTGATAATGCACTTTGGAGGGACGACCAACAAGAGGGCGATTCCCCGGCCTCAGGCTCAGTTTGCGGTTCATTTTTGGATTTTCAGATTTTGGCCATTATTGGCCTCCATAGTTGAGTCATTTTTGTTGCCATTCTGAGCTTCCGTAGAAATAAATTTTTTCATTTTATTGACTTTTTCCCAACAGATTCCACACTGCTAGGGGAAGAGGTATTAAAACTGGAAACTCTTCCAAACTGTCTTTGTCCGGGGGTCTTTTTTGGTTGGGTTGAAAAGGTGCTTTCGAATAGCCTTTTGGGCTTTTTTTAATAGCCAAAAAGGAGGGTGGTTTTCCTTTTTTCTCCATTTTTAAATAATAATAAGAGGGAGGGAGGGGTAAATACGGGTGGGGAACCGCCTTATAGGCGGAGGGAGGAGAAAAAAAAAAAAAAAAAAAAAAAGGGAGGGTAAAAATAAAGTTTGGCCTATCAGCAAGACAACAATTAAACAAATATCAACAGACAAAAAAAAAAAAAAAAAATCAAACAGGAGGACGTGTGCAAAAATTATAAACAAATGAGGAAACAAAATACAAAAAAATATAACAACAAATGTAAACAAAAAATTTAAAACAACAGACAAATATAAATTACGAATAAAAATGTTAACAAGGTTCACAAAAATGAAAACAAAAAAAAAGTTACAAAAAAATTTAAAAAAAACGGACAACAGACAAGAAAAAACGTTAAAAAAGAGGAGGGACAAGATTAAAAATTTAAAACACAATAAAACTAATAAAAATTATAAAAAATTAAAAAGAAGAAAAACGAAAAATAAACAGAAAAACTCCGGGGGTGGGTACTGAAAAAAAAAAAAAGAACTCACACAAAAAAAACAAAAAAGTTACAAAAGGAAAATTTAAAAGGTCAAAATGGCTGCCGCTAAAAAACAAAAGAGTCAAAAAAATAAAGAAAAATGGTGTAAAAAAAAAAACTTAGGAAATTAAGGCAGTCAAAAGAAAAATTACAAAAATATTAAAAAATCAAAGAAACGTAACTTTTTTTTTTTTTTTATATGGTTTTTTAACGGGTAACACAGAAATTAATTTTGTATATAAATACGTAAAAATTATGTATATAAAAAATTGGTTTCAAAAAACGATTAGTTTTTAAACGAAAAATTTTTTCTCTCAACAGAAAAAACTTGTGTTCATTTTTTTACCAAGTGATAGTTTAGGTGTTAGTACTTTCAATAAAAGTAGTATAGATTATTTGTATTGCACCTTACAAATAATGACTTCATAATATCCTAGTATTTTAAGCTTTTTGTTTTTTGTTCTGCTATCTTTTCCGCAATTACCCAACTTTTCAATATATGTACTTGTTTATTTTTGCACTGCTTTTTTCAAAAAAAATGAACATTATATAAAATAGTCAGGGAAAAGGATGTTCATATGAAAATAGCCTCTGACAACTAAGTCAAGAAAAAACAAAAGGTCAAAAAAAGAAAGTTCGAAAATGACAAAAGGAAAAGCCTGATTTTAAACAAATCATATGGAAGTCAAAAAACTATAGCCCCGTTGTGGTTGGCTGTAAGCACTGACAACCTTCTAGCAACTCTTGCAAAGCCAACCACAAATGTAATGTCCTGTATTTCTCTGGTTCTTGTTGGTATAATATTGTTTTGTCTGTGCAATATATTGAAAAAATAATCTTACTTATTATAAAACGCTAAATTTATAAGGCAGTTTGAAAAGTTTCAAAAATAGGACTCCTTTGGTGGTTCTAACAGCAAAAATGGGGAAAAATATAATTGTTTTTGCACAAAATCAATTTGAAAACATGATTAAGAGACATCAATAAAAATGGAAGGGGACAACTCACATCAGGTTGTTTGTGTGTGTAGGTTCCTTTAAATATAGGAGCGGATTTCCTATATTTTTCAGCCGATAAAACAAAACTTTCTTTTTTTTTTTTTTTTTTTTTTTTTTTTTTGGGTAGTGTTTCTTATTCTCTTGCACTTTTTTCTTTATTTTTAACATTCAGAATGCTTTAAAAATTCCATTTACAAGACAATTATTTATAATAAAATTCAATCTAGAGACTCATAACGATTGAAAACAATGTTTTTGTTTGAGTTTGGGTTTGACCAATTTGTAAAAAAAAAAAAAAAAAAAACTAATTAAGACATGCGTGTCCGTCAACCTTAAACAATAATCTAACGATCTCTACTGATTGTACGAATACAAACATCGGAATAAATTCTTTATCTTTATGGAAAGATAATGAAATCTAAATATACACAAGTCCTAACTAAAATAATAACTTGAACATGAAACTTTTTAAATACACATATTTGTCCAATTTTTTTACTGTATTCAATAAGTAAAAATCATAAATTGTAAAAGATTATTATTACCGAAAGGCTACTAAATGAATAAGATAATTAATAAACCCAAATAAAGTTAATATTTCTTGTCTTAGAAACAACGAGTGGAAAATATATTCAAATCAAATTCTAATTATGAATCACCACAAGCAAAATATGCAATTTTTTTTTTACTGTATTCAATAAGTAAAAATGAAATTTATAAAACTAAAAGAAAGGCCCAACATTTTTTTCAAAATTTCAACAAACTTCACTTTTTTTTTTTTTTGGCATGTAGTGTTTCTTATTGTCTTGCACACTTTTTTCTTTATTTTTACATTCAGAATGCTTTAAAAAATTCCATTTACAAGAAAATTGTTTATAAAATTCTATTCAATCGGGAGACTCATAACGATTAAAAACAATGTTTTTGTTTGAGTTTGACCAATTCGTAAAAAAAAAAAAAAACTAATCAAGACATGCGTGTCTGTCAACCTTAAACAATAATCTTTGTCAATTTTATTTTTCAGTCTTCATGATGGTGGATACTTGATCTATCTCTTACCGGGCTCTACTGCTAGTGGCTTATGTAAGCCGAAAGCTTAGATAGGATTTAAACATGTATCAATATGGTGATTTCCTTTCGTCTTTCAATGATAATGTTATTAAGCTTAACAGACAATATGGAAGGAACTTAAAATAAATAGACAAAATTTGTCTATATTATTTAATGAAACATATATATATATATATATATATATATATATTATTCA
>CAHIKZ030004306.1:0-36755 GCA_903632075.3 Acanthosepion pharaonis | reverse complement strand
AAATATCTTTTCCTTTTTTAAAATCATGGCAAAATATATTCATTTATATTTATTACTCACAACCAAACTAATTTTTTGAAATTTTTTTTTTACGAATTGTTCGTTCGAAACACGCGTGGAGAAATTTCTATTCAATCGATATATCAAGAATAAGAAAAGAGTACTACAGGCGTGTACGTCTGGTACTAAATACTGAACTAAACTCAAAAAACAGAATATCATCCATAAACACATTGGCTGTCAGCTTTAATGTCTTTAACTGGACCATAGCTGAAATTAAGCGAATGGAAACCGAAACGAGAAAGCTTCTCACTTGCTATCGCATGCATCATCCCAAAGCTGATGTTGATTGTCTGTATGTGCCCAGATTCGGAGAAGGCAGAGGATTAGTTAAACTAGAACTGACCTACAAAACTACAACAGTTGGCCTCCAAAGATACTTGGGAACTACAGAAGACTGGATGATGGTATGCGTCAAGGAAAATGAAAGTAGTAAGCGTCTTTACTCCGTAATGAAAGAATAAAACAAATTCAAATGGAGTTTCAAATGGGCGTAGAGCTGCAACTACAGCACAATACACCGACTGAAACTGCAAAATACTTATAAAAGACAGCAAAGACGAATGCAACCGACCTGATACAGAAGCAATGACAAGATAAACCACTTCATGGCCAATACTCTGCCCGTACCAAACAAGCTGACGTAGACAAAACCCGTACCCATCAGTGGCTACGTAGTGCAGGGTTGAAAGCGGAAACTGAAGGTTTTATCCTTGCTGCGCAGGACCAATGCTTGCTAACTAGGAATTATCAAGCACATATACTAAAATATTGTGTCAGCCCAAAATGCAGATTATGTGATAAATATCCAGAAACGATTGATCATCTTGTATCAGGTTGCACGATGTTGGCACCCACTGAATATAAAACCCGACATAACAGAGTGGGCCAATATCTGCACTTGAAAATCTGCAACTTCTACGGGAAGGAAACTGAAAGAAACTGGTATGAACACCACCCAGATCCGGTTACGGAGATAGGACCTGTTACAATTCTATGGGATTACACAATACACACTGACAGAACAATTAAAGCCAACCGCTCTGATATTGTTATTAAAGACCACAAAGAAAAACAGTGCTTTCTTATTGATATGGCAGTCCCTGCTGACTGCAATATATCTTTGAAGATATTCAAAAAGCTGTCAAAATACAAGGACCTTGAAATAGAAATCTCAAAAATGTGGCATATGGGAACATCAACAATCCCTGTTGTAGTTGTAGCTCTAGGACTGGTTGGAAAAGATTGCAGTAGACTAATTGAAGGGATTCCTGGAAGTCCATGCCTCAAGGAGATACAGAAAATTGTTCTGACAAGTACAGTCCACACTTCACGAAGGGCTTTATCTATGTAATTTCTTTTTCTTTTTTTTCTTTTTTTTTATCAGTGGAAAGTGTCATGCTGCCATGTCTAACCTTAGGTCCCTGGGCGGGAACCGGAAAGAAATGTGTAAACGCCAGAAATCAAAGAAAATAAAAATAATAATAAATACAAATGAAAGAAAAAACGACTTATGATATATATCGTGCTTAAAACCGATGAAAAAAAAGAAGAAATAAAAGAACAAAAAAACAAATAATTAAATACACTATCTACGATGGAGTAATGGGTAACGGCTCTCATTGAGGAATCGGAGAGCCGAGTTCAAATTCCAGTCCAATCCATTACATTCAGTTACACGCTATTACTACTTCTCCCTCTAGTCATGAGGAAACAGCAGTATAGACCCTTGGATGGCAACTGGTCTACCACAGAAAGGAATCGCAACCTACTGCGGAAAAAAAATCTGCCTCGTATGAAAAAACATCATATCACGCATGATACATAACTGACAGATATACAAGTTATGATGGTGATTAAAATATACAAAAATGCTAAATAATCCTGTAATAGGCAAAAATATGAACGGAAAAAGACAAAAAAATGACTACTTTATAACTATCAGATATTCCCATAAGTTCGAATTTTAACTTTTCGTTCAAATGAACGAAATTTAAAGATTATTTTATAATGTCTAATGGAGCTGAACATTATTTGTATGCTTAGATCCATTTAAACTGATCAAATTGTATTTCAGAGAACAATAAATTTAAATTGTGTTTGATTAAATCTCAGCTAACATGGAAGTACTCAAGAATCATTTGAGGCACATAATGCTGTATGAGTTCAAGAAAAGAAACTCAGCAGCCGAAGTGGTTAGAAACATTCACTCAGTTTATGGACAGGGACGTGTGAATGAAAAGACTTGCAGAAGATGGTTCGCAAAATTCAGAGGTGGAGATTTCAACCTTGAAGATGAAGATTGAACCGGACGTCCAGTTGAGTTTGATGAAAAGATACTTGAAGTAGTCCTTGAAGAAAATCCTGCTTTATCATTTGAGGAATTGGCAGTGGTTCTCAGTTCAAACCATACAACTGTTCATCGTCATCTTCAACAACCTGGAAAAGTTCCTAAACTTGGAAAATGGGTGCCTCATGAATTGTCTGAAAATAACCTCAAATCCCGAGTTGACATCTGCTCTTCTCTCCATTCTCGCCAACTTGTTTCACCTTTTATGGATAGACTTGTGACTGGCGACGAAAAATTGATCTTTTATCGAAATGTTAAGCGTTTTAGACAGTGGCTTGGAAAAGTGGAAGGACCCCAGCCACAGCCGAGAAGTGAACTTCATGGGCAAAAGATTCTTCTTTCAATCTGGTGTGATCGCCAGGGAATAATCCACTTTGAATTCTTACCACCTAATGCAACATTTAATCCTCAAATATACTGTCAGCAATTAGATTGTTTGAACCAAGCTTTGAGGAAAAAAAGGCCCGCTCTAATGAATCGAACGGGGTGATGTTTCATCAGGACAATGCGTGACACCACACAGCAAAAATTACGTCACAAAAGATCGAAGAACTTAGTTGGGAGAAAATTCTTCATCCACCTTATTCTCCCAATCTTGCTCCTTCAGACTATCATTTGTTTCGTAGCTTACAGAATCATTTGGAAGAAGCAGCTTTTGTAACACAGGAAGAGGTTAAAACTGACATTTATGAGTTGTTTGATTCAAAGCCAAAATAATTTTTCAGCAATGGAATTAGTAAGCTTGTTAATTGATGGAAGGAAGTCATAGATAATTAGGGAAAAAACATTGTTGATTGAATCTGTAATTAAATGTAATATTTGGTCACTTGTTTTCTTTATTCAAAATTCGGACAGAACTTATGGGATGAGCTGATATTTAAAAAGACAAACAAATGTGAATGGAACACAAAACTCATTACGACGTATATCGCCCTTCAACCCGCTAAAAGTTAAATAATAAATACAAATTACCGTGCAATTGGGTATAAAATAAAAACAAAAATTCTATACAAATTTACAAATAACAAACTTCACAAACTGACATGGAATCTTCGTAGACTTTGCTTGTACAATTCAAGTCATATTTAATCATTTAAAATGGTATTTATATTATCTCCTCATTTACACATCAACCCTGTTCCAATATTTTAAACTATTTTGTTGCATTGGAGTCCATGAAATATCACGTTTAATCCATAGGAATTTTTCTGTCCTTTCTGCTGTATTAGTTATGGTTTGAATCGCATTCCTTTTGTTAGTACCTACTAAGCCAATATCATTTCGGTTTTTGCATAATTACCTTGCAGCAAAACCACTTGTGTGCACTTCGATTGGCAGAAAATTAGGTTTCCATACATTTTTGTACAACTCGTTAGTAACTCATCCTATTTTAGTTTCTTCCGTGCATGGAGTTCTTGTGCATGATCGTCACTGTCAATTCGCACATTATTACTTTCTTTTTATATTGTCTGAAGAAGAATAATATATCTGGGTGATGTAAATGATGTCAGGGAATTTTCGTCTTGTTTCTTAGTCAGCTCTTAATCCCCAGTCCGTTGCCAATGACAACGGATTTGCTGTGTACTTTTACTTTTTTGTTAGGTATCTCGCCAGCTTCAAGAAACTCTATAGATATTTTATCGGGATTTAAATTATTAGTGCTGATGGCTATGCTAACTATGTATGTTAAATCCTTTAAAATCTAATCATGTCTCCATCTATACCGGCATTCCTTTAGTGCTGTTTGACAGCTAGTTAGGATATTTTTAAAGTTCCTTGATGTCTGGAAAATGGGCATGAGGGCGATTCAATTTCATATCAAAAGTGGAGGTTAACAGGACTGAGATGGGTGTCATATATGGTCTTAATTAGGAACCTTACACCTGTGTCATTACGCCATATACAAGACAATTTTTTTCTTTATAAGTCATGGATCCCCATTTTGTCTTCGCTCATTGTTGGTTTATTTCCATCATTTTTGCCAATTTTTCTTCTCTTTACCCTTGTGTATTTCTTCTTGTATTAAAATGTTCTCTTCTTTTTCTTTAGCCATATCCACCCGAATGGTAGGAAAATACCCTAATTCCGTTCATCCTGACCCCTAAGCCACGGCCCCCACAAAAGACTTTTTCACGAAGATATCAATGCCTACTCCAGCCACCTTTCGGTCCATAGCGAACTTGTACTGCATTGTTGTTCTAACTTTGTTAACTTTAAATTCCTCTACTAGGCTTCTGAAAGGAAATTTCGGAGTATTGGAACTGCCGTATACGGAAGCGCTAGTCAAAGTTTTTCAGTAGACTTAACGATTTCCGTAATCTTACGTTAATTATCTTTTCCCGTTGTTCTATGTGAAAAGTCTTGTATTCATAGATGTACAGTGGCCATAATATTTAGGGAAGAATGGCATGATGATACTTTAAGGCGTCCAGGAAAGTCGAACATTTTAACTCATTTTAATCATATGTCTAGTTTATTTTTTGTTTCCTGGATTGCTGCAGAGTCTTTTTTTAGAGTGGTCTATGCATTTTCCAATGTTCTTTATGGGATTTTCCTTAATTGTTTGTATTTTTTCCCAGGAAAGTATAAACCGCTCCTTGTCCAATATTCGTCCATTTCTTAAAACGTGCGACTTTGATTTCGAGCGGTTGAAACTCATTTGGGTCATTACGCACCATTATCAGACGTAGTTGTTATCGTCATATCATTCATGTGGGCTATTATCAGAGTTTGCCTTAATCCAGATCTGGTGACCAGCCGTTTGCATTCTGTTTCTGTGGCTTTCTGATTAGCATATCTATGTCTAAGCAAAAAAGGGTCGCTGAGATTGTACACCTCATTACGATGCCCATCTCGAATTTATGCCAAGCCGACGCAGTATTTTCTTATACAGTTCTCATATGGAATTTGTTTGAATAATCAGAAATTACTTGGTGATTTTATTAGGGTCATGATGTCATTGGAGAGATTCTTCTACTAGTTTTTGTGGAATTGATTCAGAGGCATTTTTAAGATCCAGCCACAAGACTGCTATGTCGCCCCTATTTGCCTTTGCTTCTTTTAACAAATGCATTACGAACCCTATGTGTTCCAGACATCCTGGTATTCCTGGTACTCCTCTGTTGTTTTTTTTTACAGAGGTATCGATATACTCATTTTTAAGAAAAAAACTCTGACAAGCGTCAGTTCAAGTTGCTAAGAAATATTTTGCCCTCCGTGTTCAACAGTGACATGCACCTGAATTGGTTTATCCTTTTAGCTCCATCCTTTTTAGGGATCCAAATACCTTCGGATTAACTCCATTATTCTGTTTTTTTTTATCCCTCTCCTCAAAATTACTTTTAGTAACTTCCATAAAATGCGAAGAACTTTTTGACATCTTTAATAAAATCTGTAAGGCACTCCATTTCAACCTGATGTAGAGGCCTATCTGGCTACTTTAATGACTGCATTGATTTCAATCCAAATTGGTTCTCTCAAGTCGAGAAGCATTGATGATACATTAGATTTTATCAAGGATATATTTTCTACAAGTTCCAGTATCTGTTTGGATCAGTCAGTGATTCTTGGCGAAAAGCATTTATTTCAATAAGGGTACTCTCCATGCAACCACTTCGATTTTCCTCAAACAGATTTTTGTAAAGTTGAACGGATTTGAGAGGAAGGCCATCCGTTTTTTGCCCTTACACTCCTCCGTTGTCTATGTTATTCTGCTCTACGAAAAGGCTTCATTTTTTAATGAATTAGGTCTATGAGCTCCTGTAGCTCCTGTATATATATATATATATATATATATATATATATATATATATATATATATATATATATATATATATATATAAACCTTGTACAAGAAGTACATATAAGCTTTGTACAAGAATCCTTGTTCAGACTAAACCAACTGATCTGTAAATACCTCGTGTATGTTTTACTGATAGAATCATAATTTCTTGTATTATCAGGTGCTACTATTTCTCCATCATTCACGTATGTGGATCAATTATTTTGTTTTAGTTAGGATAGAGATAACAATCAGTTCAGACAACTCTGACTTGTTGAATGATTCTGGGGGTATGAAATTTGACAGATTTATATTTCTTTATGCATACTTCACGACCTTCAGGTTTATTATCTTTTTAACAGGCACACACACACGCGCGCACACACACACGCGCGCGCACACACACACACACACACACACACACACACACGTGGTAAATCACGATACTGCTAAAATATTCTATTCCGATTTTTAACTGCATTTCGAAATAAAATATTTTAGTAACATATTGATTTCACACCTGATGAAACGTTGATTTTTAACCTTGAAACAAAATGTACTGTTTTGTATTGGTTATGTGCAAGTTCTAATATAACACTGCATCAAAATTACACGAATAGTGAAATATTTGTTAAAACTGAACTTATTAAAAATTCTGAATACAAAGATGGAAGACCAGACTTGCAGGGCTGCTTAATATTTAAAAAGGATGACAGCTAACCTGAGCACACTACCCTGGTTTCGAACTCTAGGGTCTCCTCAGATGGTTTATTCAGCAAATCAAACACACTGAGCTCAACATCTTTCGAAACCGGAAGTAGTGTTCGGCTACGTGTAGTCGATTTGCTGAAAGAGCCACCTGAGGAGACCGTTGTGTGTTCTGGTAAGTTTTCATTCTTGATATATATATATATATATATATATATATATATATATATATATATATATATATATATATATATATATATATATATATATGCGATTGGCAAGAATAACTAACATCAGGTGGCATTTAAGCTAGCTTCCGCAGAGGGCTATTGATTGGCCCTTTATCGCAATAGAAAGGAGGTAGTAGATGCGATTAGCAACAAAACCTGCAGAAGAACTAAACCTTAATCGCTGCATTTAAGTATTGTAGTAATATTTAAGCTTACCCTTAAAAAATCCGACAACAATTCTTCTGATGCCACTAAATTTAAAGAAGATTTACTCTATGTAATACATACTTTTCGTACAAACAATCATTTTTATTTAATATTTATTATATGTGTATATCTTTATATAATTATATATGTGCGTGTGTGTGTGTGTTTAGGAAAATTTATTGATTTCAATAATATTTAAGGATTGTAGAATCATATTCACGTGAATCGATTCCAGAAAGTGACCATTCTTGGAAAGAATTTGATCAAATGGAACGTTCTTCTTTCTAAGGGAATACTTAGGGAAAGAGGATGATTCGTCCGAGCTTAGCTGGTAGGTCGGGGCTTAGTTGTATGAAAACTCTTAACTTGTGGAACTAATTACGTGTTAGAAGGATACGCTAAAAATAATAACGAAATGACTATTACGTTTCCTCTATGACGAAGTGGTTGCAGAATCAAAAATAATATTTTTTTGATAATATTTCACATTTCGACACTCTCAAGACAGCTGATGGGAAATAGGAGCTCCATCCAAGACATGCTAATAGCATTCTGTTTTTGTTCTTCTGGTTCTTGCAATGCTAGATCATGGCAAGAGCAGCCAGTTAGTTTCAGGAGTGATACAAGGAACTGACAATTTTCGTACATATATATATATATACCACCTCAGTTCTGGGGTGAAATTGTGTACATGTAGACGTTCAATGCAAAGATAATATACTTGATGTGATAATAATTCTACAAACTCTAAAGGATTCTAATTACATTTAATTGTTTTTAAAAAATATAGTATATTAAAAATTAAAAAAATAAAATATTTCAAATCGTAGTTAAATAAAAAGTATTCTTACCTAAACAACCCCCCCCCAAATAAAAATCTTTCAATATACGAAGAAAAAAATGCCGTAAGAATTTTAGCCGTTAACAATATAATTTAAAAAAATCCAGACGACATGATTTTAACGGATGTTAGATTTCATTGAAAAATACATCCCTGCCCACTACCAAAACGTAGCAATAACTGATACATTAAAATATAGACATATTGAACACCCAAACACCCCTGTCTAGAAAAATAGATTTATCTGTAACCTTGGAAACATGAATTTTGTTTTAGCTGTGTATTTAAAACCCAGTAATTTTAAAAGTTACTCCAAAATTCGCTTGAGGATGAAATGGAACTAATGTCTTTAATTTACTCACAAAATTAAATTCGGGGCTTTTAGCTTCCATTTTTGAAACATGGTTAGAACTGTGTAGCAAAAAACATATTTTAAATCAATTAATATATATATATATATATATATATATATATATATATTTTACTTACAGTAATAAAGTTATACAATATATGTAATTATCAGATAGAATTTTGAATAAAGTAGTGACGACGAGATGTTGATCATATTTGATATTAAATGTATTTCTAAAACAGAATATAAAATTTATAACTATTAACATATTACCCCATTTTTAAAGAATAATATATTGCAATCGGAAAACGATAGTAAATTTTTTTCTGACATAAGATTGTGTTCTTCTCTATCATGTTTTGCATTGTCTTGGCATAAATCAGTAGGTAAGATAAGTATTTGGAAAAATCCGTTTCTGAAGATATTGTAAAGACAAGATTCTGGGAAAAACAATTTTCAAAAGTGGAAGTAACAGTCGGAGAAAATAATATTTTATATCTATGTTTGATGTCGCTCTCAAAGCGTCATCTTCAGACGTCATTTTGTGCTACGTGAACGGAGTTGGGCGGAAAATGGATCATCTTTCGTAATGAAAGACACAAAAGACAATCACATTTGTTTGCAGAAACTCTAAGATAATGTTTCTTTAAGATTATTATTATTCATTCGTGTTAGGTTCACAAAGGCAACTGGGCGACTACATTAAGGATAACATGTAATTATGTCTACTTGATGTATTAGTGGTGGATGTATATGTATATATATATATATATATATATATATTTATATATATATATATATATATATATATATGTCTGTGTGTATGTATGTGTATGTATGTATGTATTCATTTTTTTTAATTCATTAGATTTTATATGTTATGTTGATCTTTTTCTTTTTTACAACCCCTTTTTCTCCGTCAGTGTTTCATTTTAGTTTCTTAATATTTTTCTTCCCCTATTTTATGCATAATATTTTTTTCTTTTCTTTACCTGTTCCTTGCTTCGTATCCGTCTTGATTCTCCTCTTTTAGAACCCCATGTTTTGTTTGTCTGTTGTCGATTTTATTGTTTTATCACTGTTCTTAATACCTAAAACGTCAATGAAGCTAGTCATATTAAGTTTTTTTTCTTCGCCATTTCATTTTCCATCATTTTTAGTTTCTTTTCCGTAATACACATTTCTTTGTTTCTTCTAAATATTCGTGCTATTCATTTGCTAATTCTTTTTAACACGTCTCATACATGCTTAATATTGTATCCTCCATGCACTACAAAATGTACTGTTATAATACTTTAGCTTTGACCATTTCTCTCTTTTTCAGGGTGTGGTAAATGTATTTGGCATTAGTATTTTCATCTAGCCAATATCTTAGAATTATGTGAGAGTTAATTAAGGTGTGTATTTCTACCACACCCTGAACTTATTTTCATAATTCATTTGTCATTTCATTTCTCTCTCAATTTGTATGCACATTCTTCACTATTATCTAACACATCTATCAATGATAATTATACTTAGATGCCTTTTTTTCTGTTTTCAAAAGCACTACGTATTCAAGTAATAAATGCTAACAGAAGAATTCCGTTTTGTTTGCAAAAATACGAGACAGTTTTAATGAAAAGACACAAGAATAAATAATTACATATATATATATATGCATGTTTATATATATATATGTATGTGTGTGTGTGTGTGTGTGTGTGTAATTTTGGGTTAGTTTCTTCCATCTGTTATGTCTTCATCCGCTTATTAAAATATTTAGAAATAAGTTTTTTTAAGCATGCACATTAACGCAAATCACACACGAGTACACGCTTCTCGAAGACAATTTAGATTTGATTCATACTTCTTTATTTATTCATTCTTTTCCTTGTTATTATAATCCGGCAAAACGCAATAAAACATGAGTACTTCCAAGAACCGTAATTCCATACTTGAATGCGATGTTATAAATAATTTTTGCAACCTGATACAGAGGGACATCGATGTTTTAATTTATCGCTCTTACTACAAGACCCAATATTTATGATGTATGGAACTGCATCGCTTCTGTTTAAATCAGACACACTCGGAGAATTAGTGTATGCTGAGCGTCTGCGTCAGATGTCAAAAAAACATGTCATATGAAATAAATTTTCATTCGCATATCTGAAAAATATTTCAGTGTTATTCCCTTTGCTAAATTTTTTAAGAGTTTGTTTCAGAACTAGTCGGCGTTTACTTCAACAGGCGGCGTTTTACTTAGACACGTGAAAGATTTTACAATCTGGCCTATATTTCGCTGTAGTCATCAGTGGTGAGTTTGTATTTTGTTGCAGCTAACTTTTAAAATATCGAGAACTGATACATGTAAATCACTCCGATGAAGCACAAACGAAAAATTATGCCAATATAGAAAATATGAGGATTTCATGTAAAACCTATCGCGTGTAAAGACTGTGAGGTTTGCAATTATAATCGGAATGGAAGTATAAACTTGGGAATGATATTGTCTTGTGTATTCTCGATAATTGTATATATTTTGATGAAAAGTGACAGAACAATGCCTTAGAGACGTTGGGATTTGTCAATGAAAAGGTCCAGGTGTTTCAATGAAATTAGTAGATGTGCATTTAGGTTAATAGTTCTGTCAGAAATACTATCGGGAATGTAAAGCATTGGAGCTTACGTATATTAGCCCTTGTCAGAGTTCTGCTTATATGGCAAGACTGTGCGCATGAGGCTAGCAATTATGAGAGAAAATAATATGAAAAACTGCTCAGGTCCAATTCTGGAAACGACAAATCGCCTATACACGATGAAATAAGTCAACAATTACATTAGAATAATTAAATTTAACCGATAAGCGTAAGCAACTGAAAAAAAATATTGTCAGCATTTTCCCTTGATGAAGACATGTTAAAAGATATAACGAAAATGGCTTTCTTATTCGAAGTCGTAATATGTTAAGTAATTTCTATAGAAGGGGACTGAAAATATCAATGGATAAGTAGTATGAAATTGATGGTATGTAGAGTCTGAATATGTTAATGGAGAATCATCATTTTTAATGATTTGTATCACATCATGTTTTAATAATTTCACTCAAAAGCTTCCATCTAAATAAGACCACTAACAGGCAAGCGGTTAGAGAATGTTAGTGAATATGATGAAAAAGACTATAAAGGTGATAGAACAAGAAATGGACAATAATTAAGAACACAGAAAGATATCGATTTACATTACATTTAATTTTGAAGATCGAAGTTGAGAAGGTAACAAGCAGCCGGAAGAGATTTCTACAAACAAGTAGTACAAGACATAACAATTTTAGAATATAACTAACGGTTGTATCTGGCCATTGAATTAAATAGGTTCATAACTCTATGTAACATAGAGGAGAATCCATCAGAACAATTACCATGAAAGTAATTATAGAATATTCTAAATGTATAACAATAGCTCATGTCTAGGTTTTGCAGCAATATTCAAAGCAAAGAATTTACTTATACATATGTAACATAAATTATGTCGGAAAAACTGTTTATCTCGGCACAGTAAGAAAAAAAGAAGATGGAGATTTACATTGAAATCAAGATTATTTTGTTGACATGGAAGCAGAAAGAGAAAAAGAGTTCTACAAGAGAGAAAATGCGATAGAAGAAATTGTTAGCATAGAACGGACGGTTATACGTAGTCATTTAATCTGTGAAATGATGGTAATTTTCCATCGGTCTTCCACTGTTTTTAAATTCATAAAGTCAACGTACCACAAAGGAAAGTTCAACAGAACAGTTAATATGAAAAGCCTTTATTTAAAAAAATCCACAGGGAAGATCAGTTATGGTAGTAACTGAAGCCGAGATACTAGGCCAGGACCAATAAAGTTACATATTATTTTTGGATTTCATATAGAAGTACTAAATATATAGTAGGATCGCCAGAAATTCAGTAAATGTAAAAAATGAGGAAACTGAAGCGATAAAGTTAAAAAGGAGTTCACCGAGTCTTTAAATGTATAATCTAATTCTAAGTAAAATACATCTTAAATAATCACAGTCAGTTTTCGTTTCTTTTAGTTTTATTTAAATTTGTGGATTCTGTTTAGACACAGGAAGTACAATAGGGTTAAATATGAATAGAAACAGCAAATCTGAAAGAAGGAATGTAAAATCATCAAATTGTGGTAGGTATTGCGAAAAATCAGTTGGTAGTTAATATTGCGTTATACTAATACAGATTATAAACTATGGATTTATTCATATCATGTAGTCAGGATATGGTATTTTTCTCTGATTTTGTGTCCCAATGTCAAAAAAACTATCAATAGTACACATTGCTACCTGGTAAGAAGCATTATTGAAAAAGTCAAAGACGTCCTGATTTCCTAATCAACTTGCTTGCTGAGAAATCGAGGAAATGATCATACCCAACAAAATGGACTTGATGGGCGTTACCACATCAACAAATTAAGCAAAATAACAAGAAGGATCCGTTAATATCTTTTGGGGGTTTATCAAAACTTATTAAAAATAATAGTGAAATAACTAAGTTTCACAGGAAGAAAATAATATTGGAATGCTGAATGTTAGAGATCTGAAACTGAATCATGGAGATTTATTCATAGCGATGATTCATATACGTACTTCTAAATTAGTCTAGAAATGTGTTCCTAAGAATATAATAAAGAGATTTGCATCCCAATAAAAATATATGGAATGAACTGAAATTTTTAAGAGCAAGAAAACAGTGTAATGTATAATAATTTCAAAAAATATTCAATTACTATATTTTCTTTGGAATTATTTGCAATAAATAAAAATAGAATGTGCCAATAACGTTTGAGTAGTATATTATATATTTTGTTCTATAATTGAAGATACATTGAAAAACAAGTACCCATATGTATACATATATAACGGTAATGTAGTATTAAAGCAAAATGAAGAAAACGAGGAAAATTTATTTTAAATCAAATTTAATATAAACATTCAAGATAAACTGTCCAATAATTATTTTATAAATTAAACAATAAATGATTTTCAAATCATCTTATATATATATATGTTATTACGAGTTTATGTGTGAACATAATTTTGAGCCCAGTAATACTGAAAAAAAACATCAATAAAAAAAGAAAACTTCTTCTTTTAGAGGCGGAAGCATTAAGCCATTTCCCGTATCTCTTTCCCTACGCAGTGACAGCCTAATACTACCAAATCTTATTTTATTTTCTACACTGGAAAATATTTAAAAGTCAACAGTTTCAGAATTCACTTGTCATTATAAAGACTTATATCAGGACAGTTTTCTTAGGAAATCAAAATATATGTATATTTGGTACAGAGCTTGGATTCGATTACAAACGTCAAGTCTCCTTGTGTGGGAGGCGTATATATGAAAAATTTTATTTGAAAAAACATACAAATATATTTAATTCCTGAACGCATACAAGCACACATAATACTACGTATTCTGTTCAACAATTTCAAAAAACGAAAAAAAGGCGTTTTGTTTAGTCATCAGTCGGAGAATTATTCTTATCTTTGTTACTGTTATTACAAAGTTTTCGTCTGTCGTACACTTCGGTCTTCATCATGTACTTGTCGATCTGGGTAAATTTCTAGAAATTTCGAAAATTATGTTTTTTGTAATCTATGACTTCGTTGAGGATGGCTTCTATATTCTAATGAATTTTTTAAAGCAAAGCGATAGAAAAAAGTAACTGTAAATTATTTGTTACATTTCGAGATTTCTATTGGATTTTTATGATCCAGAATGAAAATAATTAAAAAAAATAATTTGAAGTGACTGAACAGATCTTTGTGATACTCTGGAATTTTAATTTTTGATAAAATCATTCTTTTCTGGTTAATGACTAACTATAATCGAAACATCAAAACGTAACAATGAGCAAGATGAAGACTTCCTATATAATGCTAACACCAACATACGAAAAATCATCAGTGAAAAAGAAATATTTAAAAAAATATATATATGATATATATATTTCACAGAATGGCATAGTTAAATAATTATACGAACTAACATTAGGAATGCACAGAGACGCACTATATATATATATATATATATATATATATATATATATATATATATATATATATATATATATATTTCCTAAACATCAGGTATTTATAAATATAGTGAACTATTTTTATTACATGTTTACATGTTTCATTGAATTTGCCGAATATGATTCACAACATAATCCTTTTCAAAATATATACATAATTACCAAATATTATCCCGAGAAATCTAAACAAACTGCTCTAAAGATTATTGAAAAAACTGTTTAACTGAAACATTTGTATAATGAAATATTCGAACGAATTTAATTTCTTAAATTCAACGTACGTCAAAATCAAATATAGCTACTGAATACGTTACGAGATTAAACGATCACCCTCATACATAAGAACGCTATACCTATACCACACAAAAAAAGTCCAAACTTGTACTCTTCAAAACATATGAGATTTAAGATTTTAAAAACGCTATAACAAGTAATGGATTTAATGGTTTGTTTGGAAATTTCAATTCGACCGTTATATGTTATAATTTTTTTTAAGCGTTTCAACGCAAGCAAGGCGGGATGCCGCAAGCACGCAAGGGGTTACAGAGAATTGGAGCGAAAGAAAATAGGAGTGATAGATGAAAGGATGAAGAGAAGAATAGGGGATAGATCTAGGCATCTGAAGACGTCGATTGACATCACATTTGAATAGTTGGAGATTATAGCTATCAGGGAAACAAGAAAAGGGGAGAGTAGTTCCACAGGCTAGAGGGGCGAGACTTGAAGCTATTGGAGTAGAAGAGACGCTTACATTTAACAGTGTAGACAGTGAAGGTGTGTGAGCGAGATTCCAGCCTAGTAGAACGCTTAAATTCATGAAGTCTGGGACCAGCGAAAGCAGCTCATCGTATCAGTTACCATGAAAGTATTCGTAAAAAAAGAGGGAGGCCACGGCAACTCTGTGAGAGAGCGACTGCAGACGAGATGCCAGATCCGGACCACTTATATTGCATATACGTCTCTGGATCTTATCAAGAACATTGAGACATACAGGAGGGGCACCTGACTATATATGACAGCAATAGTCCATGCAAGGGAGAATGGTTAATTTGTAAATTTGAAGGATTGACTTCGGCGAGAAAAATTTCCTGGCGCAGCACAGGTAGGTAGCCCATTTTTCTTGCGGTGGACGAAGCTATTAACATCGGCAGTCAATGTGAGACCTAGTAGCCGCAAAGAGGAGCTCACGAGAAGTTGAGCGTCAGATATTCTAATGGGGGGGCAGACATGGTTCTCTGTGGTGAGTAATAGAGAGTAGTTTTGTTTGTGACGCATTAAAGTTAACCAACCAATTCCTGCCGCAGTTCACAAACGATTGGAGGTCCTTTTCGAGACGAACAGCCAAGTTAGTTTCGTCAACGACACTAGATTTGTTTTTGAGGCAGGAGTAATTTTAGTGTCGTCCGCGTAGATGCCTGCTTGGAAATCTATGACGTCAGGAAGATCGTTGATGAAGATAAGGAACAGAGTAGAGCCTAGGATAGAGCCTTGGGAAACACGTGTTTTCGGGGTATAGGAGCTGGAGGAGAATCCGTTGAGAACAACCTTCAATACAAAATTTGACAAACAATCGACCTGAAATTCAATGACCCTGAAACTTGCGAAGAAGGCAAGTATGCAAAACCCTATCAAATGCTTTGGAGATATCTAAATCCATGGCACGAGCTTCACCATTATTATGAAGAGCTTGGCAAATAATTTAAGTAATGGCCGTAAGCACATCAGATGTAGAACGGGCAAAGCGGAAACCATATTTCTTGTCAGAGAGCAGATCATGGGAGGTAATCTGCTTAACCACTTCGGCGTTGATTAAAGCTTCGAAGACTTTGCTGAAGAGTGGGAGGAGACTGATAAATCGGTAATTCGAAAGGTCATAAGGGTAAACAGGCTTCTTAAAATCAGAAATAATGGATGAGGATTTCCAACAGTTTGAAAAACCAGATTTATTGAGGCAGTAGTTATATAATTTGGAGAGGGCAGGGGCCAGTTCATGCACACATTTATTCTGATAATTGCCTGGTATCCCATCTCCACCACTAGCCTAGTGGGTGGGGGGGTCTAAATTACAGATAATG
Source organism: Acanthosepion pharaonis (assembly GCA_903632075.3). Classification (NCBI taxonomy): domain Eukaryota; kingdom Metazoa; phylum Mollusca; class Cephalopoda; order Sepiida; family Sepiidae; genus Acanthosepion; species Acanthosepion pharaonis. Next base: position 20,075 of record CAHIKZ030004306.1, on the reverse strand, counting down.
TCCAATACCGATGACGGTATTATGTGCATCTCGCTCAATTGAGCCTCAGTTTGAAGGGGGAAATCGAGTGTAGGCACACCGGAAGAGTCGTGCTTTGAATTGAATGAGAATTTCCGAGCAAAGCTTCGTCAACAGAAGAGGTGAGAGAATATCGAACTCGTTAAAGAAAGGAGGTATAAAGGGTTTGCTATTCTTAAGTACGCTCTTTCAGAGACGTCAGTAATCCTTGGGGCCGAATTTGCGAGATGCAATACGTTCTTTCATTCGAGCAGCAAATAGTGACTTTTTCTTCATTGAGGACACGTTACGGGCAGAAACAAAGAGACGTCTATAATATTCACAGGTATAAAATATTCATACAGCTACAATAGAATTCAGTATGATAAAGTAGCTAAAGCATCATAAAATTTAAAAAATTAACTATTATTTCCGAACCTCAAGACTTTCTCTATGTCTATCATACGGATATATATTAGTAGGCAAATAACATTTGAAGAATAAGAAGCCAACAAAATGAAACCAATATTGTCAATAAAATTTATATTTATCATATATTAATATTTTGACTGAAATTAAACGAGTATAGTTAGATTTTAAGTTAGAATTTTCAAACACTTCTGTGTTTTTCTTTGTTCAACGGTAAGAGGAACAAAAAAGAAAGCGGGACATACGCTTATGAGAATTGTTGTTCGTTGGAGGTTTCGCTGTGGAAGTTATACCGTCTTAGTAAACCCAAATAACTGTTTGACACCTCTATGTTGAAATTTCTTCTGAAAATAAATAAATAAATTTCAACGCCGATCTACGTCTTACTCTTCGAAAATTTGATGTCATTTGCGCTATGAAATAGTTGTCTCATGTTTTATTTTTTTTCTTGTCTTCATTAAACTGTAGTCGAAATTACGTTCCGCTTTCTCCATAGTAATTTCCTTGTTTGAGTCTCTGGCAGAAAAGAGATTACGTCATATTAGATCAATCACAATCTTTTGAATACTACATGAATGCCAGGTTGTGTGTAAAACTGCTATCAGTGATGAACCTATATATATATATATATATATATATATATATATATATATATATAATTATTAAAAAAAGTTTTTTTTGTTTTTTTAACTTAACTATATTTAGTTTCATGGAGAGGTATACTCTCCGGAATGGAGTTAATCTGCTGTCGTTTCTAGATTCTCTTCTTCTTCTTTATTAGTATGGGTGTGTTATTTATTTCCTCTAATTTTGATGGGTGTTGATTGATTTTGATTTCTCTTCCTCCCCCTTTCAATTGTTTTTACTTTTAGCCATCTATTTTTTCTTTGGCCGCTGGTTAATGTAGTTTATGTTTGCGCGTATATGTATGGATGTGCACTGAAATTACAAGAATTTTGGCTTGAAAAGCATTATTTCATATTAACACTATACTCTCTATCTCCCACACACACATATAATATACAAATATGCAAGTGTATATGTGTATAGATGTAATAGATATTTATCTTTTAATTCGACATATTTTATCGGATACTCATACTGAGTAGACGCTCTATTTATTTATTAAAGTGTATGTTCATTTTAGTGCACATAGCTGAATAATCGAGAAATCTTATTAAAGAACAAGATGTGTTTTCTTTAACAGGATACACACAGGATACTCCTGAGGAGAATGGAAACCGTCGTTCCATCTTATGTGTCTGAATAGACTTGGCCCTGAAATGATTTGCTGTCCATTACGTTTTATCTGAGCAGATATTTCTGGGAATCTATATCGAGAAGGATTTCGCTTAAGGCACTCTTTAGAACATAAGTGATCGGCAAAGCTTCTTTGTGACCGAGTCTGTTAAGGCACTTCGGATTTATCGACGGGTTGCCCATGTTAGTGAAGCTTGGAATCCAGACGGAGAGCGTATATTTTTTTCTTTAATAAGATTTCTTAAATATTCAAGCCGATAGACGAAAATAAATAAATATTATGTTTAATAAATAATCAGAGTGCCTACTCAAATACGAGTAGCTACTAAAAATAAAATATAATATATATATATATATATATATATATATATATATATATATATATATATATATATATTATTTATTTAAAAATTTATAACATAAATATGTTATAAAATCACTACAAAAATAGCCATTTTATTTCAGCACCTCCGGTGTCTTATCAATTGATGATACCGTATACACCAATTATATATATTGGGCATATATATATATATATATATATATATATATATATATATATATATATATATATATATATATATATATATATATATATATATATATATATATATATATATATATATATATATATCGTTTATATTGTAAATTAAAATGGATCAAATTATATTTAGTGTAAAAATTGCATTAGTTTACAAATATTTTTATAAATGCCATATGTTTTTAAAGTTTTGTCCTGAATCATCTGTATTAACAAATCGATAACGTTTTAATAATGATAATATGCCATATATTCCACATACGTATCCTATGCCTTCATATGTGAAACATTTTTATATTATTCAAGAAAAATTGTAATTAATTTTGATTGGCTTATGCAATTTGATAATAAAAATAAAACAAATACACGCTGTAAAATAATGATTTCATGACCGTGGCTTTTTGAAGCTAATGCCATAATTTACAGACTGGAAAAAAGTTATATTCGTGTATCTGAAATACATGTCGTTTAACTGATTTTTCACGTTATCTATATCAATACGAATATATCAATATGAATATATCACGTTATCTATATCAATATGAATATATCAATATGAATATATCACGTTATCTATATCAATATGAATATATCAATATGAATATATCACGTTATCTATATCAATATGAATATATCAATATGAATATTTCACGTTATCTATATCAATATGAAAAAAGATCTGATAGATGTGTAGCAAAGAATAAAAGGGATTTAAAATTAAAACTTAATCATTTACCGCGCTGTTGAAGAAACGAAAGACTTGTATGAAATGTTAATAATAAAAAATTATCAAAATGTGAATACTAAAATATTTACGAAAATGTATTTTTACTTCAGTAATCTCAACGATTGGAACTAAAGAAAAATTTAGAGAAGCAAACTACATACGTATATAAAACAATATGTTTTTCCATCCCATCACACAAGTTACTCTCTGAAAACATTTCCGTTATCCCTCCCTACTCAATTCTAATACCTTACATCCTGATTTATTATTATCTCTGTACGTCTGCCATCTTCGTTGAAAACACTAACATTTCTGTTAGATAAAAATCTCATTTAAACTCAAGTAATTCCTCCAAGTAATGATTTTTCTATTTTGCTTTGCTCATTTTTTGTTTTTTATTATACTTGAATTTTTACTTATATTTCTTGATTCTGTTTCTTCAGCATAGATGTCGTTGTCCGCCTTTACTAGCGCATGCGCGTTACGATTTTTTTTTGAGAGGTGAAAGATCACCAGCTTTGTTTTATTGCTGAGATCGAATGGTCATTGAATGAATAAAAGTATTTTTACGAGAGAGCAAATAAGAAAATCAGACAGAGCTAGCGGAAGAAATAAACAAATATAGGAAAAACGAAATTACATAGGGGATAGGAAATGGGTAAACACGGAAAACGAAGGCGATACTGTGTTTCAAGAAGTCATAAGTGAAAGTTTAAATTAAGAAGTCTAAATTGTATAGCACAAAGGTGCATAATCATACAAAATGAATGAATGTTCACTGGAATGAATGAGAAATTACGAAAAATGTGAACATTTGTAAAAATAAAGAATTAAATATGTAATTACTTAGAAGTGTGTAGAAAAGTGTTGATAAATTCTAGGGCCTTCTAAAGCAATTTTCCTGTTTGACAATTTCGCGATATAGTTAATTTCAGCCCTCACCATATTTTGATGGATGGATTACTGTAGGCTCAAAAATGTAAACGGACTTAACCGTATACGTAATTCCAAACACATTTTTTACCCTAAAAACAATATGTACTCTTAGTTATATTGATTTAATTAATCTCATATTTCAATTATATAAGCATATTCGATCCATTGTTCTGTCGTGAGAGAAAATATTTACATTTTGATGCGTAATATAAAGGTTGATGGAAAATGTGAAAATCTCAGTTGAATCAAAAAAGTTCATCTCACTAAATTTTGAACAACATGTTTTTCCATTACTCTATTGAATCTTAGTGTAAATTAAAAAAAAAACATTTTGATGGCCATATGTTTAGTGTTATGTGGAGGGAAACAATTATCTAGCATTATGGAGAGCTATTTGATACCGAGATGAATTTTTTCGGCCGGTCTTTTCTGACATTCCTGGAAAACACACTACAAAAGAATAATATTCTGGATTTTTTATTCATTACCATATTTTGCGTAGCGATATTAATGTGTCAGCTGATATTTGTTAAATGGAAATCAGCTGACCTGTCAGAAAAATATTTTTCCCGATGGATATCATGAATTGAACTTCACAAGTATATAACAATCGGTTCACTGAATAAGATTAAATTACTTTTTTAGACAAAATGACAACACAAAAACAACGTACCCTATAAGACAGTGGTTACTACCCGCGAAAAATCAGTGACGAGAAGACCACCCAAGACCGATGCGAAAGGCGAAATACCCGCTAGATTATTCGACTTCCACATCATCTACGCTTCATCTCTGTCTCGCCCGTCTATAGCAGTAAGTTAAAACACAAGAATGAAATCTATAAATTCTAATTGTTATAATTCGTAGGTGATGATCTGGCCAAAATGTTTTTGTTAATTTTAAGTGGAAGAAGCAGCACCTTGAAAAATACTCAGGTGTCTTCAATGTTACAATTGCACCTCTCTCTCTCTGTTGAAATTATTAATATGCCCATTTAATGATATACAAAAATGTGTTTATGTACTAAATATTTGTGTGTGGGAGAAACATGCGAAGTTTGTTTCTACTTCTAAAATATCCCGAACAAGCATGTACGTTTACCCGTCTGTGGTTGTGTATAGGCGTATTATTGAATCCTATATACACAAAAACGCACTACGATATGAACGAATCTCCGCATCAACTTTATATTATATATATACATACTCAAAAATTTATATTGCAACATAGATATATCGACGTTTGACACAATTAAACACGTGATATGATTTATTAACGTGTATGCATACCTCAGTTTTATGGAATTATTATCCCTTACTTTGATCTAACGCTAATCAGCTTCCTTGAAAAGAAATATTTTCTGTTAATTTATAGCATAAAGTTAGAATATCTTCATGCTGTAGTACATGATAAGCATTCCTTTTGAAAATAAAAGTTTTACACCAGTGCCGAACATTGTGATAGAGTAATGTTAGTTCCAGAAGTTTATATAACATAGGAATTTTTTAGGACTGTGTTAAATATCGGGATAGACTTTGAAAACTAAAAATATTCTCATGTCCAACTAATGACAAAGAGGCATCTCTTCAAATGTTTGGTACAATTTTTGTCGCTTTCTCTGTAGGACATTTAATTTAAACCAGTTCTCGCCTAAAAATATAATTTGATTGCCATACACTTGTTCAAGAAAATACTTGATTTCCCGCGCCTCATATTACAAATCTATCTAATAATTTATTTTGATGAAGGATTAAATCATTTTCATATTTGTATTTTTAGTAGATTGTTTCGAGGTGTCTATTTGTTGAATGTTTCATTTTTTTATTTTCTGACAAATGCATTTTTTGTCTATTGAGTTACTTGTTTCAAAGTAGTACGGAGCTATAAGATACATTAATATTTTATAAACATTATTTTTTTTAATTTGGAATATTCTTTCAAATATTTATATTACCTTGTTCTATGTCTTCTCAGGACGTTGGCGATCATGTCTATGCATAATGTCATCTTTTTAGCTCTTAATAAATTTTGTTGTTTTTGTAATCTCTTCTAAAACCTGATTTTCATCGATTAACACAAGATTGTAGAAGTCAAGTGACTTACCTGCCAACATGGATGCCTTCTTCTGTTTCCTTGTAATTATTTATTGTACTATGTACAAATGTGGCACAAGGCCGAAATGGGGAAAGGGGCAAGGATGGTCATCTTCTGTCTTAACTTTAAACTTAGCTAGCCGCAATCACTGACCCAAACATACAAACAATGTTTTTTTCACCAAAACAACACATCCATTACATACCATTCTTCCTGCATCCACCAAAATGCCTCAGAGACTCTATGAGGTTCTAACTAGTCCCCATATATACAAATCATTGTCTGTGGGGGAGGGGAAATAAAATAACATCTAAAAACCCCAATGAATATTTACAATTTACTACAAATCTATATACAAGAAACTAAACAAAAATTTTGTTAGTAGTAAAACCCCCCACAGCCCTAACTGTGGCAGTAACATCGGTTAACTGGACGAAATCAATGCGAGACTTAAAAAATTATAAAACATTCGCACAATCCATGCACTCGTTACAAACACACACTCAATCAAACACAACAACAAATACGAAAGACACACTCGAAACGAAAGGCGACACGCACCCACCAGAGAACTGATATCCCTAACCACCTAACGATGGGAGGGATGGGGAATTAAACAAAAGAAGAAAATAGGGCTAGAAATAAAAGGGGGCCAATGAGCATACACACCCTAGCTAAGTTAACAAGGAAAAAAAAGAGAAAAGATAACTAAAACAAAACCGACCTAAACTAACCTATAGACGGGAGGGGTTGCCAATGTTCCCCCCAGCGATCCCAAAATTCTTAACGCCTAACCGGCATCAAAAAGCAACTCCAAGTCAGCACCTTTCACTCTGCAGAGACGCGCAAGACTCACCCACCTTTTGCCAAATTCCAATGGATGGAGTCGTCTCCTTTCCGTCCTGATCTTGACTTTAAGCTGATGCTTAAAAACAAGATCAGTTGGGAAGAGTTAAACTTCTCGTTCTCATGAAATTCCTTCTGTCGCGTCGTCCATATCCCGACTCGCATAACCACCAGTAAGCAAAAGAACACATAGTGCTCAGCCTTAGTCAACGGCGGTACTATTTTGCTACAGACGGAACTGGCCTCGAGGACAAAGAACTTTCCGCGCAGCATGCGAACCATGATATCTTCAACAAACTTGTACAACGGAGCTACGACACTACAATGAAAGAAGGCGTGACCTAGGGTCTCCACCTCCTTACTGCAGCGAACGCAGTTTGGCGACTTAGCCAAACCCGCTGCGCGTAGTCTTTTGGCGACCCAGAGGGCCTCTCGAATCACCAGCCAGGTGAGTGATGCCTCAGGGTTAGTGAGACATTTCAACCCGGGCGCCCAAGGCCATATGCAGCGAGCCTCCCGCTTCGTCAGACTGAGATCGCCTATCAGATCATCTTGAACGTTCCCCCTAACTAACACCTGATATAATACCTTACGAGACAACGGCTGGACGTCGGAGAAGCCATCCTTCGCCCGTAAGAGTCGCTTGAGGGCAACCCGACATTCACGATAGAAAGAGCCCTCGCCTCGAAGAGTACGACCGGCCTCCTCCTCACACGAGCGCACATTTATCAAGGATGGAAAATGTTTATGGGCGTCTTCCTTTCAGAATTCGCCGTTCTCATCCAGTTGCATACACATTCGGTCTAGATAAGTAATGGGAAGCATATGTCGACGAGTCTCAACGCAAGGCACCCCCAGACCGCCATCAGAAGGATGGAGGTAACAGATCTCGCGACTAACCATGGCGGCCTTGCCTCCCCACAAGAAGGAGAACAAGAGCCTTACAAAGGCCAATAAATTGTCAGACGGGAGTGGAAGCACGGAGAGTCGGTAAAGGAGAATCAGGTAGATGTACGAGGCACATACTTCCGCCCTCCCCTTCAAGGAAAGATTCCTCCGAGTCCACAGACGTAGTGCGAGCAAGGCCTTCTCTTGCACCTCCGACCAATTTATTTCCAACAGGAGGTCGGGACAGAACCAGACGTCGAGTATCTTGACCGGCCCGTCCGTCCAGTGGAAAGGTCCGGGAAGAGAAACTCCCTTCCACGAACCCAACCGCAAGCCAACAGACTTATCGCGGTTAATCTTGGCCCCTGTCACCATCTCATAACCCTTGATTTCTTTGCCTTCGTTAATTTCGGCCATACTCGACACCAGAACCGAAACGTCATCAGCATAGGTGGAGTACCTGGCCGAGGTGGTAGCACCAGGTAAGGAAATTCTGCGAAGGACTGGATTCTTCTTCAACTTACGCAGTAAAGGTTCCATCGCAAGAACGTAAAGCAATGGAAACAGCGGACAACTTTGACGAATGGAGCGAGACAAAATGAAAGGTTTCGATCTTACCCCATTCACTTCTACCAGCGCACCGGAGGACGCATACAGCAGTCGGATCCAAGTGCGAAAGTGCGGCCCGAAACCAGCGGCCGAAAGGACAGCTTCCAGAAACCAATGGTCAACCCTATCGAAAGCCTTGGACTGATCTAAATTGATCAGCGCGGCATCACTGTCGACTTTCTCGATGATCAAGCGTACCAAATGAAGGTTGTCCTGAATAGTCCTGCCCTTCACAGCACAAGACTGCTCAAGACCAATCAGACTAGAGAGGGCAACCTGCAAATGGTCAGCTAAGACCTTGGCTAAAATCTTCAACTCGGTATTTAACATCGTCAAAGGCCGATAATTATTTACCCCATCCCCACCGTCTTTCTTCTTGCGAAGCAACTTGATCACACCCCTAGTGAAGCGTTGAGGAATAGACCCCTGCCTCATCCAGTTGTTGAAAATCAGTGCCAGCAAGGGGACAAAAACGGGCGACTGCCTCAAGTACATTGCATAGGGAAGATCATCTAATCCCGGAGTCTTGTCCAGGCCAACCTGCTTCAGCGCATCCCAGATCTCAGACTCTGTTATGGGACCCTCGCACCTAGCCGCTTCAGACGCCTCAAGGCGGGAAAAGTTGGCTAAATAGGCATCGAACTGAGCAGGGCTCAGACCGGACTCCCTGATCAAAAGCTCCCGAAAGTAATCACGAAAAGCCTCGCGAATGCCCGCGTCTGTAGTCACAGTTCGCTTGTCCGGCAATGTGATGCTTGCAATACGCCGACTAGATCCCCTACGATCTTCCTCTGAACGCAATGAAGTGGCCACATTCGTAGCCTCAAAAGACATTCTTTTTATCCTAGCCCTAACTACTAGAGCTTGGTCCTTCTTGATAAGCAAGGACGCCAGCTCCGCCTTAGCTAAGGCTATGTCCCCACTATCACGGGATTTTATCGCCCGATCTACTTTGGCCTCAAGAGACTTTTGCGCTACTAGCCCTGCTAGATTGAGTCCTCGACTAAAATCAGCAGCCAAAGACCTAAGTTTGGATTTCAAAGAGCCCCACCACTTATTCCCAACGACAGCCCCCGACAATTCCCGCTGTAACATTAGTAAAAGCTGGACCCGGAAATCTTGCTCACCAAATAATGATAAGTTTAATTTCCAGTAACCAGCCATCTTAACCCTAGGCTTATCTAAGTTTAGCCGAACCCGGACAAGCCTATGATCCGAGTAAACTATAAAATGGAAACTTGGACATTCTAAGAGCCCTACTTCGACTCTCTTAACTAGAACTCGGTCGATGTAGTTTGCGCTAACCACCGAATCCGAGCTGCCACCCCTAGTCCATGCTACTTCCCTGGGGTGCTCATTTCGGTACTTATCGACGAGAACAAACCCATCGATAAAGCCCCGAAACGATTTCACATCCAGATTGTTAGTACCCGGTTTTTGCCCTATACGATCTATATCGGGATCAAGGACGGCATTCCAATCACCCGCTAGAACTATCGAACGAGAAGTCATCAAAAACGGCTCGATCCTCCGAAACAAACCAGGCCGCTGCGCATGGTCATTGGGCGCATAAACCCCAATGAGACGAAAAGCCTTATCCTTTATGGTAATATCCAGCACGCAAAGCCTGCCCACCGGATTCGCAAACACAAGAGCACACACCGCGTCCAGAGACTTGCTCACCAGCCAGGAAACACCCCTCGAGTGTCCATCAAAACATGCTGAATAGAGGACAAACCTCTTAGACAGAATGTCCTCATGATCGCGAGATAAAAAACGGGTCTCCTGTACACAACATACATCCACCCCGAGGCGCTGAAGATCGCGACATTCAAAGTTGCTAACCAGAGAGCCATTATGAGACCTAATTAGGGTTGGGACACTGATTTGAACATGGTCGGGGTAAGTATACCGACAGCCTCTCCCATTGACCCGCGGCCCATCTCATTGTTGATGGAGCCGTCTTGCGAGAGACCGCCTATATCCCATGGAAAGGTCAATTTTAGTGCTCTATATAGGGGGGGGGTGAACAAAAACAGGGACCCTCCCAGCACAAAATTGTTTCAGTTTCTTCAATTTGTCGTTTTCGACTATAGCAATGGGAGGGGACATTTTGAAAGAGGTAATTGCCTCGTCGAGCCTAGCCCAAACGAGTCTAGCCCCCATCCCAGTTCTTATCATAGTCAACACTCTTTGTGCTTCTGGGAAGTTTTTCGGGTCTTCAATGTCTTTGTCACCGAATTGTTTTATGGAGAGGAGATACTTCAGATTTTGTATCCTATTTCTATAGTCTCGAGATTTTTCAGCTTGGGCAGGGGAAATGCGACATACCTCCTCTCCCGAGTTGAAAATTTATTTATGTTTTTTTCTTTTTTTCCTTAGAGTCGTGTGTGGGACTCCTTTGCCTTTTGTTGGTAGGTGGGGGCATATCAGTTGTTTTAGTGGGGGAAGTTTGGCATGAGCTTTGCCTTAAAGGGCTAGGGTCTCTACTTAGAGGCGTAGAGAGATGGTCAGATTTTGCCTGTTGAGAATATTGGGCGGAAGGTGTGGAGGGAGTGTTTTTTCCATTGGAGAGGTCTTTTTGGGACTGGGTTCTCTACTGAGAGGGATTGAAAGGTGTGGGGGTTGTTGGGTAAATGATGTAGAGAGAGTGGCCTTTTTCACTGGGGAGGTCTTTTTAGGACTGGGTTCTCTACTTGGAGTTGAAGGGTGTGTGGATTGATTGGCAGAAGATGTAGAGAGAGTTGCCTTTTTCGAAGGGGAGGTCTTTTTAGGACTGGGTTCTCTACTGAGAGGGGTTGAAGGGTGTGGGGATTGATTGGCAGAAGATGTAGAGGGAGTTGCCTTTTTCACAGGAGAGGTCTTTTTAGGACTGGGTTCTCTATTGAGAGGGGTTGACGGATGCGGGGTATTTTGGGCAGAAGGTGCTGCAATAGTGTCCTTTTTAAATGAAGAGGATGATTTTTGATTATCCAGTTTTTCTTTCAGCAATGTGATCTCCTCTGTTTTTTCAAATCCCGGATCATACTTTTTCTGTAGATCTCTTAGGGTAGATCCAAAGACCGGGGCGTCGCCCTTACTGTTGACAGAGGGAGTGGGACTGTCAGTGTCATTTGTCCCAGGGTCTTCAGGGAACTAAGGACCCGCTGTCTGACGCTTCCCTCTAACCCTGCCAGCAACCTGCCATTCCCCCTCTCCACAAGGCTCCACAACTGCACTAGCAGCAGGAAAAAGCTCTTTGGGGAATGGGGGCTTTGATGTAGACCCGACCGGAGGATTTACCCCATCGGTCCTGGAAGCTGGCATGCCCATTACAGGCGTGGCGGAATCTAAAGACGCGGTCAGAGGAATATTTTGGTCAACCGGAGCCTGACTTCCAGAGGCCTTCTTCTCTGGGCAGGAAGAGGAGAGGTGACATGTCTCTCCGCACTTCTAACATACCGGTTTGCGTCCGGTCAAAATGACCGGCAGCTTCAGGCATCCGACATTCAGAGTGTTGGGGATGGAGCGGAAGGCCTTTTCATTCAACATAATCTCAAAACTCCATCCCCCGATCAAGCCATCGCAGGAAGCACCTAGTATGTCGCCATATTGCGACAAGAATGCTGCCAGGTGTTTCCCGATAACTTGGGGTGGGACCTCATATATTGCCACGCTTGTCCTTCTTTTGCCTTCGTATTCAGTCCTCAAGATGAGGTCCTTCGTTTATAAGGTCTCATGTTGAGGCCCTTACACAATCTTCTGGGGTGGGCAGCAATACGTCCCACATGAAGAATTTAGCACCCTTAACGATTCTTAGAGGGCTAAACTCCAGGGACTGCAGGGATTTCCCCACTGTGTCTTTAGTCGAACGACAAATTTTGCGCATTCGCTTGTCGACGACAAAGGCCGACACTATTCTTTTATCAATCTTCTTCAGTTCAACGGGGTACTCCAAGAGTCCACCTTCTACGACAAGGTGAGCGTAACTCCTGGATCGCTCCATGAACTCCGCTATATTGATCACAACTTTTGGTGGGGACTTCCAACAAGAGGGCGATTCCCCGGCCTCTGCATTTTCACTTGAGCTGTTTCTGGTATCTACATTGTGGCTCTTTTCGTCCACCGAAGATTTAGAAGCTTTTTTTAAAGCCTCTACAATTTCTTCATTTGTCGGAATCCTCGATAACTCTGGATATTCTTCTATGTTATCTTTATCAGACGGGACATTTTTAATTGAGAATATATGTTTTTTGATCGATTTTTTAAGATTGGTCATTAATGGTTTCTTTTTTTTTTTCATTAAAAAGGACGGAGTTCTTTTTTTTTTCTTTTTTTTACAAGGAAGGGGAAGGGTGGTGAATTAATAATTGTCGCCCATAGGCAAAAATAACAAAATAGACAAAAATAATGTTAACAAAGTTCACGAGCGAAATATTAATAAATACGAAAAACAAGCAAGGGCTCGCAAAAATACACAAACAAAGGCCACACAAAAGTTCGAGAAAAAAATGAAGGGAGGGGGTAAAAGGAGGGTAAAAAATAAAGTTTCGCTTACCAGCGAGACACCAAATTTAACTAGCAAACAAAGATCGACAGACGAAAGTAAAACAGAAGGAGGTATAAAAAAATTAAAAATACGAAAAAAGAAACAAGTTTCTTCTAAAGGAAAAAAAATTTAAAAAAAACGAAAACGCAAAACAAATGGACAGACGAGAAAAACTGAACAAGGTTCAGAAAAACGAAGAAAGAACAAAAATTAAAAGGACAACAGACAAGAAAGCAACAAATTACACAATAAAACGAAAAGTTATAAACGGAAAAATAAGAAAAAAAATAAAACGCTATACAAAATAAAACACGAAACTAAAAATGTGACAATTTACAATATGGCTGCCGATAAAAAACGGTCAACCCAACAACAAAAACGTTAATTAATGAAAAAAAAAGGATGGAATTACAAATTAAACACAAAGTTTAAAAAACAAATATTATACGCACGTAATTAACAGATAAAACGCAGAATTTATACGGATATTTAAAAGAAAAACACAGAAATAATTAACACGTAATAAATAAATAAATAAATAAAGGGGAAAAAAAATGTCGGACGAGAAACTTAAAGACGAAAAATAAACAGATAAACTCCGGGGTGTGGGCACCGGAAAAAAATAGATTTAAAAAGAAAAAATAAAACGTAAAAGAAAATAAAAAAATAAAAAAAAGGAATAACTAATAGCAAAAATGAAGTAACGGTAAAAAAGAGGGTAAGGAATTGAAACGGAAAAAATCAAAAACAATAGTCAAAAAAGGTACGTTAGAAAAATGAAAAATTTAACAAAAAGTCAAAAAAGCAACGTTAGAAAAACTTAGCTAAATTAAGGCAGTCAAAATTTCAAAATAAAAATCCTCTGAGAGACAGAATAAACGTCTAACACGGTCAGACAAGAAAAAAGGAGTAAAAACTTCTGTTTCCTTGTACAGCTAGCCAGCTGATTTTACCTCAATTTATAGGAGAGTGCCTAATATACCAGTTAGGTTGGTCCATTTTGCTAGAATGGACCTGCCCAATACATTTGCATTAGTGGTCTTTATTCACCTATATATTTCTCCATGAAATGACAAGTCAGTTTTAGCTTTGGTTACACTATCCTACTTGTGTGTCATACCACTGGCAAGCTAACTAATATTCTACAATGATCACTAAGAAGTTTATGGGGTTTTTTCCTCTTTCCCTCTTCACTTCAACATATCATGTGAATATAAAATTTTAGCGAACAAAGTTTCCTCGTTATGCGCCCCAGAATTTTTTAGCTGTCTCTTCTTGATGCAAGTTCAAGTGCCCATTTGTTTTCTATTTTTTCTTAATCATCGTTTTTTCTCCCATGTTAATTTCATATTATTCTCAGCATCTTTCTGTAGAAGTAAATGTCTTTTGCTTCAAGTCTCTTCATCTTTGATGAGATTGTCCAGCATTCACTGCCATATTGGAGGACGTAATATTTCAATACTCTTTTCTTTGTTTCAAACGAATGTTTCCTGTTTCTCAAATAGTTGCTTAGCTTTTGAAAGCATACAAGGATCTCCAGAAAAGAAATGTCTACGATCTGAAATGGTACAAATGATGGGAGTGATTGTAAATATCCAACAAAACTACTGTTTTTACTCATTTTCGGTACATCAGCGGCAGTCTAAATATGAATTGAAGGAAGCAAAGGCATGTTCTTATGAGTACAGGAATTGATGAATACTTTTCTGCTGTAATGATAGTGATTTGTTTAACAAGATAGCTTTTAGCCATTGAATGATGACATATTCATCCTTTCGCTGACATAATCCCTCAACACTAGTTATGTGTTTTGACACGAATGACAATGATGATGGAAGGAACCTTCAAGAGCCATTATCCAAAGTATTATAGTAACATCATACGTCTAGTTTGAAGGAAAAAAAAAGAAAAGAATGAATGGTTGTGTGCAAAAGAGGTAAGGAAAGAAGAAACATTTTTATTGGGGAAGTCAATATCAACTAGACGCAAGAATTGTTTTATTCGGCTAATGTATTAACAGGAAAATACGCAAATCGAAAAACAATGAGAATAGCGAAAAATGTATTTGATAAATCGACACAATTATTTGTTTTTACGGCTTGTGAACCATTTGCATATTATTTAAATACAGATAATATTTTATTTTATGAGACTTTTTTAGTGACAATAATGATCTACTGATACAGTTGGTTGTAATTAACCCATAGCTGGGGTGACTAGAGGCAGATTCATACATTTTAATGGTATATGCGCGTAAAGGAAAAAAAGAGATTCGATTAAATTTGGAACTCATTTCTCCTGTTAAAAAACAACGGGTCGTTAGCTATTTCACCACCCGCACATCCATATTTATATTACTTGATAATTCTCAAACTTCCACCCTTTAGGCACTGCCCATAGTGAACCTGGCTTAAATTTGGTAATCGTACAAGAATCAGTGTTTTAAACTGATATGAACGTAAGCAATACAGTATTAAGAGAGATTATTGTCCTTAACAGTTTCTTGTTTCTAATTTCTCATACCATATCCAAGAGGAATATCACATGTAACTAAGAGTAAATAATGGCAAAAGCTCTTAACATTCCACAAAAAAATAATAGTTTACGAAAGACACACCCATCAATACTAGAAATTGCGATACAACCTACTGGATTTGTGAATGCGGTTTTCCTAAAATAAACTATTTTAATAGTAAAATGTTATACATTTCCATCGAAAGCAGTAATGGCTGTTCAGTCAATGAATGCCAAATGTTTCCTTGTAGCAAAATGGCTAATACTAATATAAGCCATCAATGAATAGTGGAAATCTTCCCAGAAATGAAAACATTACTTAAGGGAAATTTCCCTACCAAGTAATGTTAAGAATAACACAGATAGTATATAAAAAATGTGAAAGTTTTATATAAAATAAGAACTACAAGGAAAGAGATACTAACGATGAGAATTAGTTAACAGGAATGTCTGAGATATAGAATGAAGCCAACACTAAAACGATATTATGAAGAAAAGCTGAGCTGAGGATACTGCGAGAAAATTACTTCATGTGTATTGTAGGACAAATATTGATGGTAAAATATAAATAATTATTTACAGCTACAAAAAATTGATATTATGGAGGCATGATCAGGAAGATTCTTTGATTATATGACACCAGAAACAGGAGAATCACTTATTCTAACAAAGGGAGTTATTATGATCTGAGTTAATTTGACTGAAAGTATTTGGACCCGGCGTACATGGGGCATCATTTCCGTCTCGCTAGCAAACACATAGACACACATACACGTTAACACGTTTTATCGTTAACAGTTATAGCTATTTTTTGTTCGTTTTTTTTCGATTTTTATTGTCTAACTAATATTTTGGCAATAAGGGTTTATTAATTTGTTTAATAATTTCTTTATTTCTTTGGGTTCATTAATTTTTATTTATTTTTTATTTATTTATTCTATTTCGTCTATTCTAACGGATGTGATTTGGTAATTTGTTTCGGTAATTTATTTGGCTTATTTTATTGTCATTTTGTTTATTTATTTTATATTATTTTTTCAGTTTTCGATTTTTACGTAACGTAGTAAGAATTTGTTTTCATGTCTGCATTTTCAGATGAGCTCGGATTTTTTATTTAATAATTTATTTTAGTCTTAGTTAATGATTGCTAATTTTTGTCTCCAAGCAACGTTTGAAGTTTTTGAGTGGTTGTTGTAGGCTGATTATCTTTTCCTTAATTTCCAAGATATTTTTGGTGTAATGTGCGTTTTGTTTTGAACTTCCCAGGTATACTTAGTAAGCATTGTGTTATTCGCATATTTACCATTTGTGAAAGATGTTTTGTGCGCCTACTTTCTTGTTTCCAGGGTTCTTCAGATACTCCTATGTATAAATTTCTTCATTATCTGATAATTTTATCGTGGCTTGGTATATTACGTTTTTTTGTAAACAATTACCGTTTAAAGGACATTCGTTCTTTATTCTGCAGTTACAGGTGGGTTTAATTTTTTCGTGTGGTTTGTTGATAATTTTCACATTGTGCTTTTTTAATATTAGTGTCATGTTCTCGGTACAACTCTAGCTGATTTAATTTTGAATATTTTGTCTATGATGCTTGATTCCGGAAGGTGTTTGTGAAAGAGATTGAAGAATATTTTTCCTACGTTTGTTTTTACGCTTTTGCAGTAGGGTGAGTTGAACCATATGGCATTTCTTTTCTTTTTGGCCTTATTTGTTTTTGTGGTGAGTATGTGTGTGTTGCTGGGAATCCGCTATGTTTTAGGGCTGTTTCGTAAACTTTTTTAGATTTTGTTGCATATGGATTCTTTGGAGGAAATGTCGGAAAGCCTGCGGTAAATCGATTTTCATATCTGTTTTATTATAGCAGGTGGGTGGGTGAAAGATGTCTGTATATAAAATAGTTTATCATTGGGTTTTCTGTATGATTTATATGTGCCTTTTCTTGGGTTGATGGTAACATTTAGAAATTCTATTCCGTTTGGGTCAGTTTTTATATTCAGGTCGAATCCGTTATTTTTTAAAATCTGTATCTTTTCTAGTTTTGTCTGTGTTGTGATAGTAAGAGTTCCTTGAGATTATGAGACCCTCGTCCCTGTAGAGTCATATGTCATTTCTATCTATTATTCATTAGTTCGTGTAGTAAATATATACCTATGAATACGCAGAAGCACCATCAAAGCTACCCATTATAGTGTAAAAGTTTTCAAGTTGATGGCCTTAAATTGCATGCGTTCTGTTAGAGAGGGTAATCTTTTTATAACTTAATGTAGGAATTGGCAGTTTTACTTTATATTTCTGCTGTGGAACCAGTCAACAGTTGCTTTTTTTCTACTGGTTTACTTATATATATATTTATTAAAGAGGTAAGGCACGTCAGCGTATATGACGGTTCCGTATAGGATGCAGGTTCGAATCCTGTCAAAGAACGAATATTTTCTATGAAAATTTCTCGGACATTCAGGCCGGTAAATGTTATTTAATACTGTTTATCATAAACAGAGCATTTGCTTAAATACTTGTATCTATAAAATAACAACGTTAAACATAAAAATGTCTTTAATAAATAAATTGTCGGACCTTGTCCATTTCTTATATATATATATATATATATATATATATATATATATATTCATCGAGTGCAGAGTGATCCTCAACAGAATGCAATTATTTGTAATATTTATTAAAACTGAAAGGATTTGAGGAATATCAAGTAATAAATAGACACTAGAGGAAGGCCGTGGAGGTATAATGGCCGAAATATTATGATAAAAACAATAAATATGATGACAATATTCTGGATATAATTAGTCTAAATATCCATTCTCTATTTTGAAATATATTCATTTTAGATAAATATTCATGTACATTTCTTTTATGAAGAATTAAATATGCTACTGTCATGAATAATACAAAAATGACATATAATTTCTCCCTTCGTAACATGAGGAATCCGAAATCGTTATATGCCTGGGGAACCACTACGATCTGTATGACTCATGTCTATTTTGATTATTTTGTTACATCTAATTGGCGACTTGTTGAGATGTTGTGAGTTTCCCGCCTGTCAGTGTATGAATCAAGACAAACACAGTTGTAGAGGAAAATACTGGTATATTTGTAAAAGCAATTAACAATATAGTGATTAGTAGAACGAAGGTTGGTTAGTACGAAACAATATCCAAAGTCTATAGTCCAACGGTATGTAACGGGTAAGCTTATCTGGACTGCTGACGCTCTGTCTCTCGCTCTCCCGTCCTCTCTCTAGAGCTGACTTATATAAGAGGGACCAGTCCATTTCTAGTTAGAAGGTGGGTGCGCCCCAACACCGCCCCCCCCTAAAATTGTTTTTTTCTTCTCTTTTTACATTGTGAGAAAAAAAAATTAATATTTTTTTCCTTTTCGGGTCTATTATTAAATTTTGTGTCGCTTTACGTTTTCTTGCAAATCTGCGTTGTTTCTGCTCAGTCTGCGGTATTTGCAGGTCAAACGTATCAAACAATTCGTGTAATTCGTCTTCTTGTGGAGTTACTTCCGATTCATCGGTCTTTCTTTTCTTCAACTGGTTAATGTGCCGTTTGTGTGTAAATTTGTTTCCTTGTATAATGTATACCATATCCCCAATGCGCTTTTTTACGACCCCTGGTTCCCATGATGTTGCATTATTTTTATAATTTTTGAAAAAAACTTTTTCATTTATGTTAAATTTTCGCCTGGGAACCATAGCGACTGTTGAGTGTATCTTATTTTCTGGTATCAATTTGTCAAAAGCCGATCTGACCTTTCTTGCGAACATTAGTTCCGCAGGTGATAGGCTTGATGGGGCAGATTTATTCGGGGTAATTCGGTACACTTGCAGGAAGAACTGAAACGCCTTTCTAGTCGGGGTACCTGTTGCTTTCCTAAGAGCTCTTTTCAACGTATCACCGAACCTTTCGGCTAGTCCGTTGATGCGTGGGTGATACGGAGGAATCCTCACGTGATCAACTTGGAAATTTTGGCAGAATTCTGTGAATTCTTTGCTTGTGAATTGGGTGCCTTTGTCACTAACAACGGTATCTACCACCCCAAACCTTGCAAATAATTCATGTAATTTGTTTATTGTATTTTGAGATGTTGGCCTCTTCATTTGAAAAAACTTCGGGCCATTTACTAAAGCTGTCGACTAAGACTCAATAATGCCATCCGGCAACTAGACCCGCAAAATCAATGTGAATCCTTGACGATGGCCTGTCGGTTTCTGGCCATGGCTTCTGTAAAATTTGTGGTGATTTTGCTGCCAGGATGCAGCCTTTACATCTGCCGACCATAGATGCGATGTCATTGTCCATACCTGGCCAGTAGACGTATGCTCTCATGAGGCTCTTCATCCTATTTATACACGGGTGACCAGCATGAAAGTCTTTCAGTATTCTTTTTTGGAGTGTGTTAGGGATTACTACCCTTTCACTGTATAATAGCACATTATCGCATAGAGAGAATGTCTCTTGAATTTTTCCATCTTTACTGGCTAGCTTATTTTTTATTTCTATTATATATTTGTCTTTTTCTGCCTCTTTTTTGATGTCTTTAAGCGATACTCGTAATTCTCGAATTGCGTTCGCCAATTTTTTCTTCAACCTCGTCCTCTTCTCTGAGGGATGCGATTGCCGTATCTTCTAATGGTTCTGTTGCTTTTGGAATGAGTCTTGATAGACCATCTGCGTAAT
>CAHIKZ030004305.1:0-32871 GCA_903632075.3 Acanthosepion pharaonis | reverse complement strand
TCAGAACTGATAACATTGCAGATTCTTTAGGTTTCTCAATGAATTATCAAATCCATAGCAGAAGCACCAGACTAAGGAGGATTATAATATTTTAAGGATGGCTTACAATATTAATAATACGAGTATTATTTTATTATCTGTCTAGATCTCTGAGATGAGGTATTATGATTACTTGTATTTATATTATTCAGACTATTATCCTCATCTTCATCAACATATTCACAGTGTATGCTCTGGTCTTCTTCAGGTGACTGAATTTGTGAAATGAACCCTTTATTTAACAATTAAGTAGATTGAAAGGCCAGAAGATGACAAACAAGATCCTTCACCAATCAGTAAAGGCAATAGTCAGTATCAATCAACACCAGCTGAGTAGTTCTGAGGAGTCAGTTCTAAACAAGAGTTTCACCATAGCCACATCCATCAGGCAGATACCGTACTTGAACATCATTGCTTGAATCAAGGAAATAGAAAAATATCTTACAATGAAAACAGAATGCAAAATGTCACAGATCCTAATCAGGAATAAGGGCCATGTCGCTCTTAAAACATACAAGCAGTTTTCACAGTGCTACACTAAGCTACCTCACATATATAGTCTCCTAAAAGATTCATAGAGATAGTATTCTGCTCAAGCCAATTGTTAGCTTCCAAGTGTCCGTGTGCCACATTCTGAGTTGCTTCCTAGTAGATATGATCAACTCATTAATCGAAAAGACAATCATGTGTTCAGAACTCTGTCCACTTCATGGAAATAATGAAACCAACCAGATGGTAAGCCTGGACATGGTGAGTTTGTTCACCAAGGTTCCCATGGAGGAGGCACTCTTGGTAGTGAGGGACAGGCTGGCCTCGGACTCCTCCCTCGGAGGACGGACCTGTATACCAATAGATAACCTGATGAGATGTTGACTTTCTGTACACAAACTACTTAAGAATGGGATCAGACATATTAACAGGATGAGGACTTAGCAATTGGAACACCATTATCACCAGCAATGGCAGACCTTTTATATGGAATACTATGAGGAAATGGCATTAGAGTCAACATCACTAACAACAACCCTATGGCTGAGATACATAGATGACATCTTCATACTGTGGCCATACCAGGAGGATATCTAGCTACTACTGGACCATATGAACTAAATAAGATCATTGATACAGTTCACAATGGAATAAGAAAATGACAACACGTCTTCCTGGACGTACTAATATCTTGAACAGAGCAGAGAGTTCAAGACATCTGTATACCACAAGCCAACATTCACCAAAAACTAAATCAACTTCAACTCCCACCGTCCATTCAGTGTAAAAAGAGGTATCGTCTACTGCTTACAACATTGAGCAAAAGTCATAAGTGGCAATCCAGAAACATACAAACAAGAAATGGTCAGTATAAGCAGTACTCTACAATATAACTACCACCCTGGTTACATGGCAGCAGCTCCAACAAACTGGGATAATAGGTTAGAAGAGGATAACAGCACACAGAAAACAGCTTAATCTGCCTACAATACAAAAAGGAACTGTGGTCCTTATATATATATTGTCACGTAGCAACGATTTCATTAACCATATAGGCGTTAGGCTAAAGTAAAATCTTAAATAAAGAAAATTAGTTAGATATAAAAGAAAGATAAATAAATAGATAAAAACGAAATTTAATCCAATGCTTCCGATTCCAAGAGCGAATATATTCTATGATCAGCCATATACCCCCCGTTTTTTCTTCACAAATTCTTTCTCTCTTATCCTCTCTTCCACCCGCCAGCCAAGGGCCCGTGAACTTAAAAGTGAAAATAACGCGAGGATGACCTGGTTCTAAGATTTCGCGTTTGACCATGGTTAAACTCCAGACACCATCAGGGTCTCATGCTGCGATTCACGTGATCAACACGTCACCATGCGTTGAACTTTTGGCCATCACATTGTCTGCGTTTTTGCGCCCTATTCTCCTGCGTACCCGGTCAAAACGAAGGGAACCCACGTGACTGTCTGTGGGGACAGCGAAAACCAAAGAAGGATTTTTCAGTTTCCTCTGACCAGCGGCAGTTGAACATCGCTGGGCAAAAAATCGTCAGACCGCCCACTGAGATGAGGAAGACCACGAAGTCTATCGACCAGTGATTGAACACTTGCGAAAAGAAGAAGAATCCAGGAACATTGTCCTCCGGCCAAGATACTGATTTATCATCAGAACTCTCACCTTCGGCGAATCAAAACTTGAAGATACCAGCCCGACTGCAAGATAAGTTGGTTCTTTTGGCTCGATCTATTTTCATATATGTATGTATTCGCTCGCGCCTTCTATTCTTTACTGATGTCCTCCCCTTTATTAAATGAATGTTTTTTTTTTTTTTTTTTTTGTTATATATATATTATAAATAAATGTTTAATTTTGAAATCCATCGTCTTGCGTCTGTTCTTCGTTGATTCCCTTGTGGATTTTTTCCATTTCTGAGTGAAGACCGAGAAAAGAAACCACGTTTTTCCTTTTTTAGAACCCGTGGTTCATCTATATACTACAAGTTCGTAACAATATATATATATATATACCAATTTCCCCCCACCAAAAAAAATGATTTGCCAGATTTTGGTCAACTGATAAACATAATCTAGACCAATACTTCTAAGTTTACGTTAGCATCTTGCTGAATATAATAACCTTACTTTTTTTCGTATAATAACATCACTATAATCCTTTAAGAAGTTTTAAATGCCTGGAAATTAAAATACATTTCTTCTAAAAGCAATGGTAAAACTGCTGAAATGACTAAACCAAGAATTAATGATTTTGTTGTATCATGGTGGCACTCCCACATTTTTTTAAAATAACTGAAAAAAAAAGCTTAAACAGTGTAATTGTAAGACTAGTTCATGGTATAAAAGGCCTCAAAGCAAAAAAAATAATAGCATTCTATGGTCAATGAATGAATGGGTTTTGAATCAGATTAGTTAAATTTATGATAGAGATGACCAACATCACCTCAACTTGGTTCCACAATTGTCTTTTTCTGCAATAAATCTATGCTTTCTATAGTCAAAATGATGAGGATCAAGGGTAGTATCTGTTCCAGCCAGCCATCATCATTTTTCAGATACTCAGGATGGCCTGATTAAACAGGGTGGGATGGCAAGGTAACTCCTTGAAGCACCTGTTTCTGCTCGAGTTGTCTCTCTTATTCCTAAAGATGAAGTGATGCCCTTACCATCCTCTGCCAGGTGCAGCTGCAGTTTCTCCTCATCCATCACCTTCTGATGAATGGAAGATGGTTTGGCTCTGTCAATATGTAATGCCCAACAAAGTGATCAAGATATGATTTTTACAGTATCACATGATCACTGAAGTGGTTATATAAAAGAAATGTGTTTTGCTCAGTTTTTTATGAATAGTTATACGACAATGGTTATCTGACAGAGAAACTTAATTTTGTCACAACTTAAAACCTTGGCTCATTTCCCTGAATTGCACTGTCATGGATTTTTTTTTGTCTTGGGTCAAGATTTTCTCGATACCAATCCACACAAGCAGGAGAACCCAGGTTTGCTACATGTTAGACCAATTTCTGTAACCATATCACCTCATACATCTGACCACTGATCCCCCAGAATGCAATCCTCTTGAATATTATGTAGAAGTGCAGCTCAGTGAGAGCCCAATGTCACTCCTTGTAACACCAAAAATGAACTGAAGGCAAAAGATTAAGGCTCATTCAACAACTTAAACAAGGAGACCACCCAGAAGAGATGCAGGAGATTTCGAAGGCATCTGGAGCCTGTGGTCGAAGCTAATTCTTTTATTGAATAAATTTACTCTTTAGTATTTCAAGATATTATATAATTTTTTTAAATATGTGAATAAAATGAAGAGTACAGTGTTATTTTCATTTTGTATAATTTAGGCGACAATTTATCCATCGCAGCTTGCAGTTTTGTTGAAGTTATATTTTGAATACACTTTGATTTAAGAAAAACAATAATTCAAATATTTGCCCATAGCTTTCTTCCTAACAGATGCATTTATGGGTGGTTCTACACTCCTCAAAAATTCTAGTCAGAGGCATTGCTAACCGATGTAGTTTATCATCATATCCAGAGTACAATGGGCACATGTTTAGAATACCACACTCTGATTCATTAGGAATGAACAAGAAATGGCATCACACAAACAAAAAAAAAAAGTAACACAAGATATTCCTTAGCCCAAATAATGGACACAAATGAACACAGCCAAACGATGCTTTGCAAAAAACATGGACTCTCACATCTTTTTAACAAATGAAGCCTAGTTAACAGTTATCTTACATAAATATCCTCATAAATCACACTTATTTTTTTTTCCAAAAAAAAAAACCTATTATTAGACTCGAAATTAAAAAGATTAAGTAGGAGTTTATACAAGTACGACGGGAAGATAATGGTAGACTATATATGAACAGGTTAACATTGTGATGATCATTTTTTTTTCTCCTCTTGGAAGTTCGTTCCACAGAGATAGTGGTTTGTGGCAAGCTATTTTAATGTAATTTCCTTTCGCCAATGGAATACAGAGGAATGTGCTTGGTTTTCTACAATGTGAGTGACATGGTGAGTCCTAATCATGTGGCTTAGACCTGGCGGCAACAAGTAATGCAGTTAATATTTACTTTCCATACAAGAGCAGTAAGAGGATCTTTGCCACTTGTCACCTGTGAGAGAGAGGTTGTTGGGTGGAGAATAATTTGTCACCCACAAAGACTCAGAGACACTTTTGAACTCTATCAAGACTAGAAAGTGAAGACCAAACCACTCCTGCCCAAAATAACAACAGGACTCCATTTTCAGCCAACCTGATTCTTTTAAAGGTAGAGGATAACATGAGGAGTCAGGTGCTTACTGGAGCTATACAAATATGAGTTAACCATTTTTTTTCTTTTTCTTCCATGCCCCAACTTCAAACAGTAAAACTCTACCTTGAGTAATCTTGAGCCTTGTATTAGGTGAACAATTAGTTAAAAAATTAATGTTAACAATAATTCAAATAAATTCAATAAGACTCTTTAAATTATTTATGGAAGATTAATATTTCATAAAAATATCAATGAATTTATAGCTAACATTTTTAGAAATATTCAGTGTACATGTACCCTATTATTTTAAAATTAAATTTTACATGGTTTTTGTGATTGATTCATTTTTTCATTCAACAGCAAAACAAATGTCAACTGAATGTTTTTAACAAGATTTAATATAAAAAAATCAATATTCTTTTCAAGTATATTGAGGAATATAACTGGAAGAGGATTTGCTTTTTATCAAATGAAGCATTGTCAACAATTAATTTCCCAAAAGAAGTTGCATAAAAAGGAAGGAAATAATGCAACTTTTTTTATTCCTAAATTTCCTTCCATATTATTAGACAGTTATTCATTAATAAACACGCCAGTCAGTTATAATTTCATGCATGACACACGTTTAGGCGAAATGTATCTTTCGATACATGACTGATGAAACAGATTTTTTTTCTCGCAGTAGGCTGCCATTTCTTTTTATAATATTGGATTAAATGCCATCCAAGGCTATAGAATCTGGTCTGTACTGTTAAAATTCCCATTTCATCGAAAATAAGAGGAGGATTCCTAAAATATTGTCCATATTCATTAAATATTTTTAAGAATGGGCCGATGGATTCAACTAAAAATTTGAGATCGGCTTTCCGATTCAGTTATGTGCCAAATGCAGATGATACACGTTTAGGCGATCTTGAAATCTTTCGATACATGACTGACGAGGCAGATTTCATTTCCCTCAGTAGGTTCCTGCCATTTCTGTCTTCAGTCGACCAGTTGCCATCAAATATTTTGAAATAACCCGGTCTGTACTGCTATTTTTACCCATAGCTTGTGAAAAAAGAGGATTCATATCTTTTCCAACGGAATTCGAACTTGGCTCCAAGCCGCTATCAAATACTCCACCGTGCCTCTTGACTTCTTACAAATATGACTGTTTTATCATTTCATTTTTCTTTTCCTTTCGTTTTCGGATTTTTATTTCAGGAAAAAAACTTTCAGCGCTCTAAATTTTTTTTTTTATACTTACGTTTAAGATGCTTTATGGAAAAAAATATTGTAAAGAAATTAAAATAAGACTGTTAAGAATGAGATTAAATTTCATATTTCATAAGAAAGGTATCTAATTAATTTATAGGTACCTTTCTTATGAAATTTTATCAGAAGAAGTACATAAAAATACTATAATTTTATGTAGAGTTATTAAATTTTACTGTCTTATTTGTATTTCCATTCATTTTATTATTAATTTTGATATTTCATTTATGGAAAATAATGTCATAACTGAGATTAATATAAAAATAACATCATATAAATTTCATAAGATGATACTGATACTTGTAGGTACCCTTCTCAGTTGAAATTGAAAAAATCAAATTAACTTCTCCACACGTGTTTCCCAAAAGTAAAGGCCTTAACAGCGGAGAACAATGCTTAACTCAAATAACGCAACTTAATTGTATTCTGGTTGGTCTTCCGTACTTTATAATTACAGCCCAATTATAAACATAAAATTACATTTCTTAATTACTGCAAATCTTCTGATTAGTGAAAATGATTTAAATTTATAACGCGCTAAAAAAGATCTATCTCATTTTGACACTTAGGAAAATTGATGCGGCTTTTTAACTAATTTTATAATATTTAAAAAAATTAAATGTAAAAAATCTATTTTTATAATTAAGAAATAACAAATAATTGTATTAAAATTCATTTTCGTCGAAAAATCTTTTTTGTTTCAGAAAATATAGTCCATATTCATAAAATAACTAATGATTACAATAGTTAAAAGCACAAGGCTTTGAGGAATGCAAATCATGTTTTTTTTTTTTTTTTTTAATTGGACCCTCCCCATCCCACCTGAAAATCAGCTCTGAATTGTAACATACAAAACTCAATAAAAAACAAAGATATTATTTAATTTCAAATGCTTTTATTTGCTTTTTCTGACCAATTTGGTTCAACACAAAGAATTTTCTTTATCAGAACAAGAGTTTAATATATATATATATTCTATATGCCTACCTTCTATATGAAGTGAAATGTTTGGGCCCAAAAATGAAAGACGTTGGCGAGAGATTTTTGTGATGTAGGGGAAAAGAAATTTTAAAAAGACTTTAATATAAATTAACTGTATGTTCATTCTGGTTTTTCAATTGGGTCTAGTCACAACTCTGGTTGTACGCGATGATTAAATTTTAATAAAAAAGTATTTTAACTAGTGAAGTAATTTTCAGTCTTTGAAGTTTTATGGTTTTAGTTGAACATGTTTGAGATGAAAGGAGTGCGAATGTAAATTACAATCGAAAATTTTTCGTTGTATCTCTTAGGTTAGTTTTCGAATTTTACCAACATGACAATTTTAATGCGTATCACCACCAATAAGAAAGTTCACATCTATTCAGTTTTAAACTATGTATTAACAAAAACTATTTTTATACAAGTAAATTGTTTAAAAATGAAAGATGTGCTAAAATCAGATAAGGATAAATTAAGGCAAAAAACTTAATTTGTGCACTATATTTTTGAAACATAATAAAATATCGAACGGTTTTCGTAATCATTTAAAAAAATACATTGTATAATAATTGTTGAAACAAAAATAATTTTCACTTACCATTTACCATATTCCAACCCAGAAATCTTTTATCGGTCGACTCTAATATTCCTCCTTAGGTGGTACTTCAAACAGCTAATCAGTGTAACAAAGAAAATAACATGAACCAGCAAAGAACCTCCCGTCCAGAGTAGAGTTTTTACGTGTGGATATTAGCGAATTGAAGCCAAGTGTGATTTTTTTTTTTAAATCTTTGTTACTTGTTTGAACTTTTTACCCCTTCCATCTTTTTTTTTTTGTTTTGTTTTCCGCTTCAAAGCCGCACATTCCATTTTTCTATTTGATTTACTTTTTTTAATTTTTTTTAGTCAAATTCTAATTTTTATCCCACCGACTCACTTTAGTTTTTGGCTTTTTAAGGAAGACTTGATTTTTTTGTTTCGTCTTAATTTCTTTTTCTTCTTCTTTTTGAGTTTTACGTGTGACTTGTTTTTTTTGGCAGCCAAGCTTTATTGAATTTTGTTTGGTTTCTTGTCCCGTTTTTCTTGAGTTTTGTTTTATTGGAAATTAAAGAAAAAGAAAATTACATTAACAGCACTAAGGTCGTGCTACTAATGGGGACTCTGAAGAATCACCGCCGGTAAAGAAACGGACCGGGCTGAAAACGGGCCAAAGAAAAGCCGTACCCTGTTTTTCTTGCGAGTTTGAGTACATCAATTGATTAGAGTTGTTAGCATCGGATTTGCCAATAATGGCAAATCCAACGCCGATAAGATCTCCAACGGACGCACAGGAATAACTGATTTCCCCGTACAACTAAACCTTAGTATGGGTTGCTTGCCAGAATTGAACATGTAACAGCAAGTCCATTTTTTCAGACATACCGCTACCTTATAGATTTTATTGACTTATAAACCTAATGTTTGTTGGCATGGTCTGTTGTAAGAAAATGTAACATATCCCGCGAATCTGGCACGAACCTACAATCATAGATTTTTGTGGGTAGAGATTCTTACCACTGAACCATTATCGCCGCCTTACAAATTCTTGCCTAATAATTGAACTTGAAGTGTTGACTCTTTGGAATTGAAACCACAAACTATGAGTCTGATTAACTTCGCCGAGGAACATATTAATCCTCATTTCAACTTTGACATTCACTATAAAATTATTTCAGCAAGCTATTTCTAAATAGAATGATGAAAATTCATATTTTTTGTTTCAAAGGTTTATTTATTCTTAAGACTTTTTTAAACCAGCCATTTGTTTCAAAAAGGTTTAAAATCCCAAAGTTTTATTATTGTTATGTAATTATTTTGAAATTAACTTCGACGTGTCAAAAATATATCCGCCGTTTCTGGGGTCTGAGGTTAATTTTTTTTAAAGATATAATTTATACGGTTAACTGGTTATTTTGCACTTGTTTATTTTTTAACATGGCCTGTTTAGAGTTTGTTAGTGATTAGTCAGACCGTTACAAAGTTAAAATTATGATTTCTAATCAAATAGTAAGGATGGGTCATTTATTAATTTATTAGCAGGTTTGAAAAAGACGGTTACAAAGAAGACTGATGACGTGCTGACAGGGCGCATTCGACTGCTCTTCTGATGCTGTTGCTCATCTGCTTCAGTTTTCGTTGGCTTGTGTATTGAGAAATAATTTTCTATAAACATCCGTTATTTGAGCTTCTGTTGCCTTTCTGTCAGTTTGAAAGAATCTGTATATTCTCTTCTGCCATCTTTCATCGACAAGAGATTTTCAACATTAACTCATTTCTTGCATAGAGACAAATATACGTTATTGGATTCCTGAACACACGAATCCTACAGTCACTGTTGATAAACTAATCACAACTTACACCAAACTGACTAATTACTAATCAATTTTATGAGGTTATAAATATTACGTTTCTTGATATAATATAATCCTAGAAAAAGTTCACGTGAAATTCAGAACAAATTTGCAAACAGGACCTAAAACACAATTGATCCGAAAAACAATTTTTCCTACATTCATTTTCCTCGCGGCGAGCAGTTATCTGAATTAGGTGTGAAATTTAGCTTACAACTACGTCCACACACTTCGTCATCGACAGCCGTCTTAAACATATAAATAGCGCATAAATTTTCAGTTCAGGATGGAGAAATCCACCAGCTTCTGAACTTCATGTCGGCAGATGGAAGGAAAGAAGTCACTCAAACCTTTATTCGGCCGCTTCTTCATTGAGCGCGACTAAAGAACGAACTCACTGATTCCCGACATCGTCATGGTAAACATGTCAAGAATTTGGAACACCCCATATTAGTGACACCAATTAAGTACTGTTCACTGAAATTTTTCTTCCTACATTTGATGTCGCTAATGTTACTAAGGAAAAGATATTTCGAACTCTTCACATTGAGCCCAACTGTGAAAACCATTTTTACCTATATACACGAACACTAATACCGTACACAACCAAATCACACTCACGCCCAATACATAATGTCGTTTGAGAATAAATTTTATTTTGGATTTGGTTAATGTGATTTTTGCCTTTCTTACGAATTATTGTTTTTAAATGATAAATTTTGTATGTTTGGGACTTCGGTACTGACCAGGTGTTTCATGCCCTCAACAACATACGTATATATTGGCTATTCAAATATTTGACGAAAAATAAATACTTATATTTGATTCAATTTCGCATTGAAACAAAAGCATAGCACCAACCGCTATCATCTTGCGCGCAAGGAAATAGTATTTTAATAAAATGCGTCTTTGGCTGAGATCAAACCAACACATACTTTTCGTAATGGAAAAAGGTCAAGTTTTTTCGACCTAACCGTTAGTCCATCAACGTTACAATAATAAAGCATTACTTTCACAAAGACAAAATTCATAAACGTATACTTGAACACATGAATCCGAAAGGTACAGTCGGCAATCTTACTACTGACCTACACCGAACTTCAAATTAGAAGTTTATAAATCTTACATTTCTTGGTATAATATATTCCAAGAAAAAACAACTCTGCAAATGTATTAGACCTTTTATTTCTGAAAGCATTCCTCCTAAGCCATCACTAACATATAGTTGAAAAAAAAAATAGTTTACTTCAATGTTCGAACCCGCACCGCAACCTCCCTAGATAAACAACTTACCACTTCACCACGCACTCATTCGTCCTGAATCGATTGTCGCCACTTATATCCTGTCGTTCAGCAACTGATTGACTCCAGTTTTCATTTAACTCTTTGAAATGATTTTATAGTTATAGATTCGAATCCAAGTTAAGTTTTTAAATATATTATTGCAATTGATTGGTTTTATCATGGAATAAGTGTATTGATTATTAATAGAATTTTTGCAGAAAATTTCAGACTGCTAGTTGCTTAAAGTTAGGATGCTTGTCTCTGTTGGTAATTGCATAATTAAAAGAAAAAAATTATAATTTATTTTATGGAAATATTTCGACTGGCATTAGCCAGTCATGGTCATGTTGCGGACCCGGTAGCGTGCAGTGCTGGTTTATTAAAAAGTGGCCTTGTGCCAGACACTACTTATGACTACCGAATCCACAAACAAAGTAAAAATATTGCGTGAGTGATCTTAGAGAGGAAAAGGGGTCATTCAACAAGTGCATAAATAATAATACAAGTAGATAGCCGGAATTAAATGACAAAAGGCGTCTGGTTGAAAAACATATATGAAATTTTATTAAATTTAAACAAATAATTGTCTTGACAGTTGAGACCATTAGTAAAAGTGTTCCGCGCCAAAACAGAAAACCAAGATGGCCAAGGCTTGAACAGTTCCATCAGAAAGAAAGTTCTGGAAAAATGACTTGTTAAACGAAAGGTGTATGTGTACACAAATAGGAAAAGTACTCACTGTGAAGTTCGATAGTGTGAGTGTATGTAATATTTTTTTAGGTACTGGTTCAAAGTAGTTAGAAGGTTCAAAGGTGTATGAACAGATTATCAACTTTCATTGAGGAGAATTCAGAGTTGTTTGCATCAAGACGAAGTTGAGTCTTGGAATGGTGTGAGGGCGACCGTGTTGTAGAAATCTGGTAGTGAATAGAGGAAAGTTCGAAAGTTGTTCGCATCAAGACAAGAAGTTGGTCTTGGAAAAATGTATATTGACGACGGTGTCGTAGGAACTCGACATTTTCTAGTTGAAAACGGAGAAAAGGTTCAACATGCCGTTGCATCAAGACGAGAATGAGTCTTGGAAAAGTGTGAGGTCGACATGTTGAAGTTTTGGTTAGTTAAGAATAAGATATTCCGGCCCGCGTATGGGTTAGAGGCACGGAATAAATGAGTTGTCCGTCTAACTTGAAAATCGGGATGCAACTGAGTTGGAAACGCTGTTCGTCTGTGACGTCAGGAAAACGCGCGGGAAAAATTCAAATTCTGATTTTAGACGTTATCAGGAGTAGCTAGTAAGCAACCTTCCTCACAACAGCGATTACTGCTATGAATAGCTTAACGTGAGAGGAAGGAGTGCAATCCGCGCGCGCGCGTACACACACGCATAAGTGTGGAAGGAAGGGAGGAAAACACGCACGCGTGTAAAATGTTATTCCACAGTCACTCCTTAATTTGAGTAAAACAGTGTAAAGAAACTAGAAACGCTTAAGAATTCAAATCAAGGAAGATTGGCAACAGTGAGAGGGTTTATATAACGATGCATAGTCTCCAGCGAGCTTGGCGCCAAAAATATAGAAAGATACTAAAATACGCGATTGGTCAGGAAATGGACTAATCTGTGATTTTATAGAAAAATTCAAATTACTGCGATGGCAAAATTGTCATATAATAAGTATCATATATTTATCAACCAATGACATTAAAATTAAAATAGTTCCACAGTGTTTTATCAGTGGCAAAAATGTATGAGTGATTCCCACAATTACCTCGTCCAGATTGAAAAATTCAGGGAAAATGAAAGAGTTTTTTTCAAATTGAACTGTGATGAAAGTTTATGAACTTCTTAGGCCAGTTGGACAAAAATATAGTCCGATACTAAAAATCCTAGTAGGTGCTGGTGACGAAAGCTGAGGATGGCTTGTCTAGAATAAGGGCCATATATTTATGGTTGATTGGTTGATCCAATCGCGTTCAATACAATATGTAATGAAAGTTCTGTTTTTAGGCGATCGATAGAGAAAGTCGATCGGCCGTGGTTAGTCTGTAGTGTAAAGTATAATATTTATCGGTCCGGGCAAGGACATGAAATGGACCCGCATAATGTGGTGTCAGTGGCTTTCTAACAGAATCCTGTCGTACAAAAACGTACTCGCATTCCAGTAAGGAAGGAGGTACATAAACGTCACGTGAAGTGTAACGGGTTGGAGTAAAAGAAAGGGAAGACATTTTCTTCCGAAAATAGGTGATAAAACTGGATGAAGGTTCCTGTGTAGATGTTACGGAAAAATATTGACCTGGTAGTACCAATTGTTGTCCGAAAACTAGATCAGCAGGCGAGCATTTCAGATCTTCTTTAACTTGTGTGAGAAGTGAAAGTAAGACAAAAGGTAAGTTGTCTATCCAAGAAGATTGGTTAGTAGTGCCTATGCTGGTCAAAGCAGCCTTAAGTTGGCGGTGGAACCGCTCAACTAGACCATTGGAATATGGGTGGTAAGGAGTTGTTGATATATGACGAGCTCCAAGTAGGTAGAGTAAATTCTGCGAATAGCTGAGATTGGAACTGCGGTCCTCGATCAGTGGTAATGGTAGTGCTGTTGAGTGGGACGGCAACCGGCCATCTCGTAAATCTATCTATAATTGTCAAAATGTATTGACATCCCCGAACTTCCGATAAGGGACCCACTAGGTCCGCATATAGATGTCGGAAACGACCATCAGGGGTAGCAAAACGACCAACTGGTGACTTAGTGTGTCTCTGGATCTTGTTTTGTTGACAAACAACACAACATTGAGTATAGCGAGTAATGTCTTTACGCATCTTAGGCCAGACGAAACGGTCTGCAATTAACCTAAGTGTGGCTTTACAACCAGGGTGGGACAACGAATGAAAGTGGTCGAATATTTGTCGCCGCATATTGGTTTTGACGACGGGTCGAAGATTACGTAGACTGGTGTCGCATGCGATAAGCTCATCAGTAAAGGGCAAGGGATGATGCTCAATATGTAGTGACGATTTTCGAAGTGAGTCGAGCAAAGTTATCTCCCGTACTTGTTCATCCGCGATATTTTCCATGTCTAAAGTATCTTGCAGGCTTTCACACAAGGATGCTCTGGAAAGTGTATCGGCAGCAATGTTATCCTTTCCTTTAATGTGACGTATATCTGATGTAAACTGAGATATATAATCAAGATATCTGTAGTCTCGAGGATTCTACTTGTCTGATTTAGTTGAAAGGGCAAAAGTGAGAGGCTTGTGATCTGTGTAGATCACAAAGTGTCTACCCTCTAAAAGGTGTTTAAAATACTTGACAAGTATATAGCTAAAAGTTCCCTGGAAAAGTTACTATACTTCTTTTGTGTGGACGTCAACTTAACGGAGAAGAAAGAAATTGGCAAAGATTTAGCGTCAACATGTTGGTGTAAAACTGCGCCTATGGCGTCAGAAGATACGTCAGTCGTTAATGATAACTGAGTGGTAACATTGTCAGTGAGGCATGAAAGTTTCGTAAAGTTGACCAATGATTTACGAGAGTTGTCAAATGCTTGCGTTGTATCGTTGTTCCAACAAATAGGAGTATTTTTACGGTCTTGCCCGCGAAGGATATTTGTCAGGGGTGCAAGAATTCGTGAACAACGTGGGATGAATTGACGATAATAATTGATTAAGCCAATGTATCTGCGAAGTTTTCGAAGTGTGGAGGGCTTCGGAAATTCCTGGATAGCACGTATCCTTTCAGGCAGGGGAGTAATACCTGTAGCATCAATGACGAAACCGAGAAAGTGGAGTTGCGAAACGGCAAACTCACACTTCTCTGGGTTGATTTTTAAACCAAAGTTCTGAAGACGATCAAAGAATTGCTGAATATGTTTACGATGCTCCTGTAAATTAGGGCTAGCTATTAGAAGATCATCAATGTATGCGAAAGTGAAAGGTAGTCCACGAAGTACCTCATCTATAAGGCGTTGGAATGATTGAGCTGCGTTACGCAGTCCAAAAGGCATACGCAGAAACTCGAATAAACCAAACGGCGTGGTAATCGCAGTTTTGGGAATATCTTCGTCAGCGACTGGAATCTGATGAAAGGCTTTGCGCAGACCCAGTTTGGTGAAGACAGTTGCTCCCTGTAAGGTAACAGCAAAGTAGGTCAAATTGGGAACTGGGTACTTATCGGGTACCGTTTGTGAATTAAGTCGTTTATAGTCGCCACACAGCCTCCAGGCGCCCTGCTGAGCCTTCGTGACCATGTGAAGCGGTGAGGCATATGGACTTGAGGAGGGGCGAATAATCCCGAGGTCGAGCATGTTTTGGAACTCGGCCCGGGCAATCTTGTATTTGTCCGGCGCAAGACGGCGAGGTTTAGAATAGACAGGCTGTTCGGTAGTTCGAAACCTGTGTACAATGCTGTGCTTGACAGGCTCTGTATAAGTAAAAGGCTGTATCAACGAGGGAAATTTATCCAAAATATCTTGAATCGGATTATCACGCAGCACAGCGATGCGTAATTCTGTAGATGTTAGCTGTGATACAATTCTGCGGTTAGATAGCTTCGTGGTGGAGTCAGATAACTGACGCTGTGAGAGGTCCACGATGAGTTGATAATGTGCCAGAATATCGGTGCCTAATATGGGGAATTTCACGTCTGCAACGGTGAATATCCACTGGTATGTCCTTCTAAGTCCAATATCCAGTGTTAACGATTGCTCACCAAAAGTCTTGATGTTCGTGCCATTAGCGGCGCGTAAAGTGACTGAAGAGTTAGTCTTAGTGAAGTTGGGTGATGGTGGAACAACACTAAGCTGTGCTCCCGTATCTATCAGGAATGACATGTTAGAATTCCTGTCTTTTATATAGAAGAGACGGTTAGTAATATGTGTCCCAACAGCAGATGCCGCCTTCAAGTGCTGCTGGGATCTCCGAGCTGTATAGTATTAAATAGATCGTGCAACCTGTGCTCATGCGATTTCCCAGTACGGTAGATGATGGCTTCCTTTACTATATCAAAGCGGTTATGAGCAGGAACGGCTTCTAAAAGGTCTAGCACGTCAGCAGCGATCTCTGGTGGCAGCTTCTCGACTATGTACGCGTAACGCCCAGTCTGAGAGTAATATGCTTTGCTTGGAATATGGATTCAGTCAGGGCGAACCACACGTTTACATTAGTCATGTCAAAAATTGGGAGGGTCGGCACGACGGCTGTCTCTTGTGCTGACTGCTCAGCCATTATGAATAAACACGTGGTGTTTCGGCGCGAAGTAATATCTCTCAATAAATTGAATCGGTGAGTCGTCCAAATGTGGTTGGTATAAGGTTCCGATAAGTTGTAGTTACCAATGCTGTACAGAAGTTACTTCCTACGTCGGGTTTACCAGTTGTAGTAGGTACGTCGGGAGTCATCAATTGTAGTAGGTACGTCGGGGTCATCAATTGTTGTTCCTACGTCGGGGTTACCAATTGTAGCGCAGAATTTAGTTCCAACGTCGGGGTTACCAAATGTAGTGGTGCTGTAAGTATTGTTGGCTAGGGTCACAGTGAATATAATAAAGAAGTAAGGCTGTGTTCTTGTAAAACAACACCCCACATGAATCATGCACAAGAAACACGAGAGAAAAATAATGAAGCTCAGTGAACATTAATAAAATATTGTATTAACAATGATATACAACTATCAACAATAAGTATAAAGAAAGTTGCTTCCCTTTTTCCGTTATAAAAAGGGTAAGTTTAGCTAATTAATGTTGAGTACAATATTGAATGTTATTTAACTACAAAGTTCAATTGAAGTCTTAGCTAAATAAAGAATAGTTCCACAGTGTTTTATCAGTGTAGAAAAATGTAATGTTCATCAGTGATATCAATAGGAATTAGTATGATTACTCGATTGAGTGATAATTAAGAATTAAAATATCAATATAGCACCGTGCCTTATTTTCCAAGAATTGAACTGCTGTTGGCTAACAGTGAGAGGGTTTATATAACGATGCATAGGCTCCAGCGAGCGTGGCGCCAAAAATATAGAAAGATACTAAAATACACGATTGGTCAGGAAATGAACCAATCCGTGATTTTAGAGAAAAATTCAAATGACGTGCGATGGCAAAATTGTCATATAATAAGTATCATATATTTACGAACCAATGATATTGAAGGAAATGGAGGTGTGGCACATGTAAGTGATCACCACAATGTTTTTCTTTGAAGCAGAGAGATCCAGACAGAATGGAGTTGTGCTGCATCTATCCTAATGCAGACATTTTTTGTATTTACTATTACCATTTGTTCAGCTACTCTTCTGTGATTGAAATGCTTTTGGTTGGTCAATTTTATTTCCGGATAGTCGAAGTCAATTCTGTGACCACCTTCTGTAATGGCATGTAATGCAATCGCTGAAGTTTTTCCCAATTATTGTTTTTTGTTTTCATTTGAAATTACCTTATCACAAAGTCTTCGATGTTTATCCAGTCGTTCTTTCAATGATCTTGAAGTCACGCCCACATAACTTGTTAAGTAGTTCATGCAATTAATTTTGTAGATCAGATTGCCATTACTTGTAACTGCTCCTTCATCTTTTAATCTGATCAGCGTCCTTCCTATTTCCATAAAATAAATCATTCGTTGGAAATACAAGTTTTTCTTTTAATTATGCTAGTTGCTTAGTTGTAAAAAGCGTGAGGAGAAATTCATTATTTGTCCAGAATTGATTGTCGCTCCTTGTATTGTGCCGTTCAACAACTGATTTCTTTTTACTTAATTCCAGAATTATTAAAATTGTTATGACAAAAACAGCTAAGAACGTCATTAGCGGCTTCGCAAATTGCAGAAGTTTGTTTCCCGTTGACGGTAAAGTCAGTAGAGTTACCTATGAATGTCAAAAAGCAAAAGTAGTTCGCAAGAATTCCCCGTGCACTGTACACAGTCTACAGGCTCGAATTTAGTCAGGTCCTGTTTTTTCTGGTGAATGACTGAACGCTTACTTTTAATCTGAAAACATTTTAAATTTATTATTAGTAATCATTAAATATCGTGCGGATTTAATAATTTCCAACCGAAAATAATAACCTATTTCTTACACGAAGACAAATATTCATTAACAGATTCTTGCTGAACTTTATCACTCGAATCGAGAATCACCGTCGGCAATCCTACCATTGACCTACACCAAACCTACCCATTGTTAACAGATTCTATGAGCTTATAAATCTTACGTTTCTTGGTATAATATTGTTGGGGATGTGCAGAATTTATTAATTATAATTGAGTGAATCAAAAGGAATTTGTGTAGGTTGCGTGACTTTCTGCATCCACAAACAAATAAATAAATGAATTTTAAATACAATAAAAAATAATACATATCCAATTTAGAAACCAATAAAACATTTATATACAATTCAAAATAATATACAAACAGGATATTTGGTATATGTTACTATGGCAAAGTGTGTGTGATATTTTAGGTTTCGGTATGTCTCTCTTAGTATTCGTTGATATTAACAATGTCGATATTAAGTTTTTTTTTTTTTTTTGGTAGGAGTTCTTATAGAGTGATCTACCTTTGAACGTAATAATTTTCTAAATCGTTCAAACGTTGATTTTACTTAATAGATAGTGAATATAATTCACTTTGGATAAGCAAGGTTTGTGATTCGATGTCCACAGAGTTGGTTGAGTTTAAATTGCAAGTGAGTCAGCGTTGATGTTGTTGAGGACCCGGTAGCATGCAGTGCTGGTTTACGCTCGGAGTGGCCTGTGCCAGACACTCTGTGGATGACTACCGAATCCACTAACAAAGGTCAAAAAAAATAAATGTTTGATCTTTATGTAGTTTTTGAAAGGGTCATTCAAAACATGCATAAAAATGGTAAAAATATAAATAGGCAGGATGGAAACGACAAAAACGAGTCTGGTGGAAAACAAATATGAAATTTATTTTTAATAACAATTATTTAGTCTCACCCAGTGGGGACCATCATCAAAGCAAAGGCTGTTTTAGCCAGTAGGTAAATTATATAGGTAGTGACAAGTGGGATGTTAAAGTTCCGCACAAAACAGAAAACCAAATATGGCTAAAAAATGGAAAAGTTTTTCAAAATGAAGTTCTGAATAGAATCTTCTTGTACGCGAATTTAATAATCCACGATTCTAAAATGAAACTTTGCGCGGTAAAATCGATATATTTCGAAAAAAATATGTTGGCAATTTTTCTGTAGATGTTCGTTTGGGTGGGGGTGTCCCAAGTCGGCGTTTTCTTTATAAGTTTTGAAGTCCAAAATCGGCTCACAGGAGTTTTGGCGCAATTTCGTTTTGCACGTGAAACTTTCAAATTATTGTTTAACCAATGAGAACCGCCTAGTACGGTTTTTTGCTGGTTGAAGTTTTCCGTACGTTCGTGAGATATAGATTTCTGTTACTAGGGGTGATAGGTAGGAAAAGGACGAGTCTACAATATGTTCGAAGAAAAAAGTTCACATGAAATTCAGAAGATTTCAATTTGAAATTGAAAGAAAAGTATTACATCAACCGTTATCATTTTGATTGCAAATATATATATATATATATATATATATATATATATATATATATATATATATATGTTGGGATTTATATACACTCAACTCTCCCGACCACTTGTCAGGGTCAAACAGTCCGTTCCTATAAACCGACAGCCCGGAAATAGTTCAAATTATTACATATGAAGGTTTCTTGCAGGACCATCCACACATTTTGAAGGGCCGAACACAGAATTTGGCTTGCACTATTTTGTTTGCTCGCTTTATATTAAGGTTTTGAGTCAGAGTTTTTTTTCTTTTTCCAATTGTTTATTGCAAACTTTGTCAATTCTGTCCTGCTATTTGGTCACATAGCTGCCAAGAGGATTTTACCTTTCACCAGGGTATTAACACGTTTGAATGTAATTAATTTTAAAAACATTATACTTGGCTCCCTATTGTCTATTCAAAAGCTCTATTCTTTACTCCACTCATTTTTTATATAATTTTTAATGAAATTATATTTTGGCTGGATTCTAATCATTGGCCATAGTTTTCATTCTTTAAATTCTTTAATTTTCTTATATACCCTACCGATACTCTATCAAGGATGCAGCCACGAAGTATGTTTTAGTCCATACAAAAAAAAAAACGATTAGCGATCTCAAGAGTTAAAAACACAAATATGTCATAAACTCATCTCAGATAATATAATTGTGGCTCCTTTAATTTTGACCAATGAAAAATTTGTTCCATTGCTATTCGCTTTGTAATTTAATACTATTGATTATTTTATTAATGAGTATGGTTCTTGGATTTGAAATTGTGCAGAGAAAGTTCAATAAGGATACTATTTTAGTGTATTGAGATTTTTTACTATAAAACTGTGATTCCTCTCGGTTCTGCCTTACATACTTTGACGCTTGCCAGGCGCAGGGATCTGTCCCTGCGCTGGTTGAACTGCTATATATAATATGAAACAAGTTGGACCAGCTCTGACGAGATTGGACCAGCTATACTAGCTTGGACAAGCTATGACCAGCTAAGACTAAGAAAAGACCAGAACCTCGTATGAAAACACATAGAGGTCCCCACGTTAAAAACTGACCTTCTGTCACAACCTGAATCAGTGGGGTCAAGTAAATTCCGAATACTATTGTAGTGGTATAATGCAATTTCACAATATCATCTATTTTAGACTGCAATTTTTCTGATGACAATAGATAAGCTGAAAAATCACATTCATATGTTTGCAATAAATGTATCCTGAATATTTTTTTTAAAAGGTTAATACGAAATTTTATTGCAAAGGCAATATAAAATATATATTGGAAAAATAGTTTTGGTTTACAAACATTTTGGATTATGGACTCCTGTATTTGTTTTATATCACTCCATCATGGAAATGATGATCTGCTCAAATTCACCAAATATTTTGGCCTGTTTTTTTTTGCCAGGAACATCTGGAAAATAAAAAAATATTAAACTTAAAAATATTAACTTTCAAAAACTTAATTATGATATATTATAATTATTTAATCATTATTATTGGCCCCAATAATATTATAATTGAAAATTTTCCAGTTTACTTAATCTTATATTCTGATGCATTGTTGCAAATCACACTTCGTGCCAAGAGAGCTAGGGCCAACAAAACTTGTCCGAGGAGACTCAGAAGGGTTTTCCTGAGCCAACTGCTGAAAGGAATGCCTCTCCCCAACCCACCTGTGCCTTGTAGGTCAACTTTTTACCAGTGTGCAGAGGAACATTTAATAGGATGAGATAGGGAAACATACTATTTAGTCATGAACCACAATTACAACAGAAGGAAGTGAACACTATCAGTCCATAGAATAAACAAAAGACGAATGATGATGATGAATCTTCTTTTTTAATGAGTTAAGCTCATGGAAGTTCTATAGCAATAAAATATCCCTAATAATTCCCTTATTGTATCGTTAAATATTTGAGATTAACGATAAAATGTGGTGAAATCAACCAGAACTCAAGTAATGTCAGCTGACAAAGGTACCAATCAGATATCTTTCAATACATGACTGATGGGCAAAGAGATGGAACTGGTAGTAGGTTGGCAGTTGCCATTCAAGGCTAAGCAACCTGCTCTGTCCTGCTATTTATCAAAGCTGGGGGTAGAAGAAGATGGATTCATACCTTGCAAGGGTATTATCCCACACTTTGAATGTAATGGATTCGACTGTAATTCGAACTCAATGACTGTTATGTTCATTATTTTAAGAAGTAGTATGAAATGAAAAGATGTGAAATTTATAACTGTTTCCATTTCACTGAATCAGACATTAAACACTTCTATGTATCTTTTTCATTCATATTTCTTGTTTTTCTATACTATCAAAATGAAATAGTCCATTATTTATGACATATTGAACAAATATGTCAAACAAGTCTAAATTCCTTCTTTTGAAAAATAGTTTTGGTTTACAAACATTTCCAAAAGTAAAATTTTTGAAAAAATTAATTGTCTACTTGGCAGTTAAAGCTAAGATATGAGTCTTCTCTTAAAAATAACCTTTTTTAACAGATTCAATTTTTTGAACTTCTGATTACAAAATTTTTTTTCATTCTGATGGAAAATTCTGTAAATAGGGAACCAATGAAAATATCTACATTTTTTTGTTCAAATTCTTCTTGAAACACAGAAGTTATAACTTTCATCATAAAAACCTTCCTTGAATAAAAATAAATAAATAGACTAAATTTTGTGTTAATTCCATTTAAAAAATAAAAACAAGTATGCCTACATTTACTAATGTACATATGAGTTGGATGTAGTTGAATTTCTTGTTATTTTAATTCCAGGTTAAATATTCAAAGTTTAGATCATTTTTATATGTAAAAATAACTATCAGAAATTATTTTTTCAATTTTCTACAAAATGAAACTACTTAAAACTGAGTTCTAATCAGAAAATAAGTTGTAATAAATTTTCAAAAATTAAATTAATTTTTATCAAAAATGGGAGAAAAATAACTGATAAGTTTGGATTTCTTTTAATAAAATGAACCCAAAAGTAAAATGCCCTAAGGATTTAAAAAAACAAATACCCTGCTTTTTCAAAAATTCAATCTCCACAAGATTTATTAATATTACATTTTAAGTTACATTGTGCAAATTATATGAATAAAAAAGATTAACAGATTTGTGAACTGTTCTTCCTATTTAGAATAAAACAATCTACTTGAAATAAATATTTTTTTTTTTTCAACTGATTACTTGTTTTTCTCCAAAATTCAATTATCTTTTTTTGAAAGACAAAATTCCAAATTAATCAACATTATTCTCAATGAAAAATTCTAGTCTCCATCAGAAATTGTCCAAAGTTAATTTTGGAAGAAATATGGTCCAAGCTTTTGACTTTAAGTTACTATTTGTCTCTACCTACACTGATGATAAGTAGGCAAAGTATGACATGTGTATATGTCACAAAACTCACTAGTTCTAGGAAATCTACATTTTATGTAAATGGATTTTTATATCAGTTAAGATTTCTGGCACACACAATTGAATTGGATTCAGGATGTTTTGCAGTCAAAAGTTGAATTATACTGTGACTCAAAGTTTTGTTTTCTCAACCTTTTATGTGTACTTTATTTAAATTGACAGGTACTAAAATGAAAATGTTTCAATGAGTATGAAATAGACATGAAACCAATTTTTATATACTTCAATTTAGATGGTAGTCATGATGTTCATCAAAATTAAATGTCTTTAACATAATATTGAAACAATTATCAAATAAAGTTATTTGTAATGGAAAATTAAATGGAGTTTGGTAAGCATTACAATTATTTCCCTCTCATGAGAATTTTCTTCAGTGTTGTAACCAATTGGCTGACCACTTGCAGAAAGATGGATATCTGGCAGCACCTGCTTGTTCCATAAACTGATTAGAACAGTGGAACTATTCTTGAATAATCAGAAAATGTTAAAAAAATATTACATTTTGTATTCAGCTATTGCATACCCTATTTCAACATGAAATAAAATTATCTTTAAAAAATATGAACAAG
Source organism: Acanthosepion pharaonis (assembly GCA_903632075.3). NCBI lineage: Eukaryota > Metazoa > Mollusca > Cephalopoda > Sepiida > Sepiidae > Acanthosepion > Acanthosepion pharaonis. The sequence goes on along the minus strand of CAHIKZ030004305.1, from coordinate 9,595 downwards.
CATTTTCAAAAGTAAAATAACTGAATTTTGTAATTCAGAAATTATGGTAATTGAATTTTTATAACTTCTTATTGAATTTAGAAATCTATACACTCTATTCTGGTTGAAGATTTTCACTTTTCTTCAATCTTAAACACATATGGAACCCAAAATTTTATTTTTAATTTTCTTACATGTTGGTGAAGGTTTGACATAAAAATGAAACTACTGTGAGGTTATCAGGTGTCGTATGATATGCAGACATTGCAGTTCAAAGTATTTGAAGAAGAAAAATGTAGCGAAAATACAAATGACACTTTAAATAAGAATTAAGAAAAAGAAATCTACTCAGATAGAACTGGAAATGGATAAATTCATAATTTGGATAATGATAGTCATTTACTCTTGAATGACATTGGTTAAAATAGTAAAAAGTAAAATATTTTTTGGTATGTTTTCTGTAAAATTTTGTTCAAATTTCCATTAAAAATATTGAGGAAAAGAAAGCTGTATAAAAAAAGAAAATATAGCCAGATGAAGATTAATCATTTCTTGCTGACAATATTTTATTAGGTTGGTGCAAAATAATGTCAAAAAACAACATTATTTTTGCACCAACCTAATGGCAGACTTCAATAATTTACAGATTTGTATTTATTTGAAATATTACTCTGATAACAAAATGGTCTCAGACTATTAGATGATAAACAATTGTTCTTGCTTCCTGCTTCTTTCCTATTCGCTTTTGTGAAATTTCCATTTTTTTCTCACTAATGACCTCTTCAACCTTATTCCATATACACTTAATCTGGGGACTTCCACAAAAAGTGCAATATCTAAGGTTGAAAATGAATTTTTAAAAATAGAAAATCTTGCTTGAAGCCTTTATTTTGGTTTTAATTTCAAGCTAATAAATTAAATTGAATATTTCCAATTACTAATTTAATTGACTGGAAGGAGTTTTTTTTTTTTGCTAAAATAGCTGATTAATGCTCTTGTTTGTCATTTTTCATTGCAATGTAATTCTCTTTATTAAATGAATCTTCAAAAAAATAAAATATACTTTACTGAAAGTTTGAGTAATATTAGTGGATTCAAAGTATAATTAATTTTTTCTGAAACATTTACTTTCAGCTTAAAATATCACAGAAATGCATTTTTAACCTGATAGTAGATGTGTTGACAGATCTAAAATTGTTCCTCAGAAACTTTATCTTTAAAACATAATTGAAGAAAATCACACGAGCAGCTTTTTCATTTAATTTTTAAGTACTTGTTGCAGGCCCGATAGCGTGCAGTGCTGGGTTATTACTAAGTGGCCTTGTGCCAGACACCACACTAAACTACTGAGTCTACAAGCAATGAAAAAAAAAAATAAAATAAAAAATGCGTGAATGAACATCGAAGGAATGTGGTAGTCTACACGTGCAAATTAAAAAATTAATAAGATAGCGGTACAGAATGACGAAAACGACTTGGATTCCAACAAGTGTAATTTTTTATTAAATGATAAAACAAGTAAGCTTAACTCGTGGTACGAGATTAAGGATTTGTTCCGCGCCAAAACTGGAAAAACAAGATGGCTAAGGTGGGAAAAGTTCTTGAGGAAGAAGGTTCCAGAAAAGTCAATTTACACAGAATGTTATACATACAACAAAGAAAAATACTCACTGCTAGTTTTTGTTAGTGTGAGTATAATGTTATGTATATTTTTAAGGTACTGGTTCAAAGCAGATTAGAGTTCAACGAATATGAAAAGTTCTGTTCCCTTGTTAATGACAAAGGTAGATTAGGACAAGGCGTTAGTCACTCGACGAGGAAATTCTAGTCATCCAAAGTGTGTTGTGATGACGAAGACGCACGAAATAAGTTTCTCTGATAGAAAACAGGAGGAAGTTCTTCTAAGGAGTTAGTCTTAGGTCGAGGGAAAAGGTGTCCGGTAGTAGCATCGATTTGATGAAAATTATTTTTGCGACGAGGCAAAAGGGACGAAGAATTAATTATTGGTGGTTGCATCGCCTCGAAAAGAATTTGTATTTACGAAAAAAGATTATTCGTTGTTCAGTAAGATATCCCTCGTCTGTCAACCTTACATATCGACAGGGATAAAATAGTCTCTGCTCGAATCAGTGTTTGGAACGCAACTAACTTTTGAACCAACAGTTTGTCCGTGACGTCAAAAAAAATTTATTGGGAAGATTTCAAAATCTAATTTGCATAAGAAGGAATAGCAGGTAGCTTAGGCCAAGTTGACGACAAAAACAGTTTACTGCTATGTCTGACTGAAAGAGGAAGGAAGGGGTGAAACGAAGCAAGGCACATGCAGTGTGGAAGAAAGGGAGGAAACTCGCACTGAGAATGTTGTAGATGGGATAACTGCGTTATTCCATATACTCAGTAATATTAAAATTTTAGGAAAATATTATCCGTAACCTAATGTTTTATCAAATTTTAGATGTGTTGATTTTAAATTTACTATAATTATCACACTTATTTTCTGATATGGTCACCTGTACTTACAACAACCAGCACCTTTATACATACAATAAAAAAACTTTAAAATTCTTTTTAGAAATATTGGTGTTTGAGGATTTGTATGAAGCTTTTCCATTTATGATTTGTAAATATAGTTTCTCTTAATAATATCATCTAAAGGTTAAATTGATACAAATTTTTAAAGATTTAAAACTTAATAAATTTTTCTAAAATTGAAAAAAAAGAAAACAATTCTTTTAAAAATTCATTATTCATCAAAAATCATTTTTTTTCTTAAGATAATAGTGTCCTCAATATATCTTATCCATACAGACCTGAAGAGCCAAATAAATATGGTTATTAAACAAAAATGGCAGCAATGTTGGAGTAAAAGTGTACCAAATAAATTGCCTCAAATCAAGCCAGTACTTGGAGAATGGAAACCAGGATAGAGAAATTCCAAAAAGAGGTAATATTGGCCCACAATCGCATTGGCCATACAAGAAATTATACCTCATACTTACTGAGAGACGAGAACAACAACCAATGTGATCAACATGTCAAATTGCAGACACTATAAAAACATGTTTTGACTCTTGCTCCATTTAAGAAAAGATACTTCAATAGAAACAACATAAAGGAGCTCTTTGAAAAAGCAAAGATGGACAAAATATTACTTCACCAAAGAGTGAGTTCATACCAAAAAAAAACCTGATATCTAAAGCAATCAAAGTAGTTGTTACGATAGGATTGTGAAAGAAAAATAACTGAAATCATAAAATTGCATTAACAAATAAATAAGTAAATAGATATTTGATACCATATGATTGAAAGCAAAATTAAATTTTATGAAATATAAGAATGTTTCATCTTTCAAATGACCATGAAGGATTGCTAATGTTTAAAAGAAAAACTAACCAACCAGTTGTTTCTTCACTGAAAGACATTGGTTAAAAAATATCTGTTGTAGAGGCCACATGTGGAGAATCCTGTTGTTGCTGTCTTTCAATCTTCCTAATCTAATCTCTCTGCACTTCTTTTATTTAAACGCTTTTTGAAAGCATCTTTGTCAAATTATTTGACAAGTTAAAACTTAAAAATTGATCCTGTTTCTCTCCTCAAAATGAGCTTTTAATTATTCCCTTTCTGCAATGGGACCTGAAATTTCAAAATAACAGATCTGGCATACATGATAAACATGTCTGAAATATCACAATATTATTTACTAGAAGTAAATTTATAATTTTCAGTGAATTCAAAATTTTAAAATTAAGACATAAATTAAGGAAAAACAAAAACAAACATAGAATTAACATTAACTTCTTTTGAGAGAAAAATGCAAACATCTATTTTAATAAATTTCAAATAAAATTAGAAATAAGGAAAAAAAACCCTATGTAAACATTATTACTTATGTAAATGGCAATCTTTTTTATTTTAATGAAAGAAACTCACACACAATGTTTTAAAGAAATAACCGTTACTTTGAAAATACAAAATGTTTACTTTCTTTTTCCAATAATTAAGTCTGTTGTATAAAAATACTAAAGAACTAATTAATTTTACAGTAAATGAACAATGGTTGAGGGTCAATATCAAATGTAATAAAAATAACAGCAAATTTTTATAATGGTGAAAACTTAGAAAGAAAATTCTAGGACAAGATTCAAAAACTAATTATTTTACTATTGTTGATTAAAAATGAAATTTTATAAAAGGTTTTTATATTTTCTTATTTGAGAGAATTAGTCTAACTTTTTCCACTGAAAAATAACAAAACCTACATTCCATATGAAAAAAAAGGAATGATTTTCATTGCTGACCACAACCTAAGTACATTATATTTAATATCCATTTTGCCTTTATAAATTGAATATTTTATATAGTTGTTTTTTCTTTGATTTATTGAGAATGAGGTTAAATTTTGCAAATGCAAAAATATTTTTTTAAATGACATTTACACAATTATATAGCATGTACCAATTGATGATGCTGGTTATATATACATTAAAAAAAATCAAAAGAACACACACACACACACACACACACTGATCTTTTGACAAAGTGATACAATTGATATTTGATGTCCTCCCCTCTCAACCCTTATGTTTATTTCTATTGTTAATTTGTCGTCCTCTGTTCCCTACCATTTTTGGTGTTGAATGATTATGTTTTAAATCAAATTTATATGAAAGAGGCTTGTTTAATGCAAATTCTACCCATCAATCTAATAAACTGGACCTAGGATCAACTCACACTGAAGGTTTTTCATAATAGCCCTTTTAAAAGCTATAGATCTTAAGATAAGCCTTTCCAAAACAGAATCTACGATCTGGAATTGAAACAAAGCATATATGAATTCTTCATAAAAAAATTTTGTGGAATTATAAATCTTAAACACATCAAATGCTTTAACATTCTTTATGCCTCAGTTATCAGAAACTTAATATTTTAGGAGAAAGGGAAATTTGAAGACAGAATAGTCTTATCCTGAAATAGTTTTATCCATTACCACACATTGCTACAAAGAAACACCAACCTGAAAAAACTAGTTATGTTCTTAAATATTTCGTCGGATCGAGATTTTTATATGGATGCAATTCAAGGCTTTAAATCTGTCCAGAATATGTAAAACAATAAGCTGTATTAGAACCGATAGCTGTAATATTCAATACCCCACACACACAAAACCTTCAACCAGAATAAGCATTATTTTTTTTATATAAAGGTTAAGACGTATTTAAGAATTTATTTATTTTTATAAGTCATATTAGTGTGGTAACAGCGATGTGTAAAGTATATGTAATAATAATTAATAAGATTTATCTCCCCTGAGAAGCAGTCTCCTTTTTTAATTATAAAAGCCACATTCATTTTTGTTCTGTAACACGAAGGAAGTGGAAAATCAGGCGTGGCTGATCACATATGGAGAAAGGGAGATCACCGCCCTCTGTGGGATCGGGTTGAAATCTTAGACAAAGAACATCATTGGAAAATTCGTAAAATTAAGGAGTCACACATGCTCGGCCACAAACATTTATGAAAAAATGTGTTAGAGGGTCTTGGCACGGTCAATCCTTCTTTGAATATTGTGCACTGCTGAAGAATTACAAACAAGAACTGCATCAAAGAAACCACATCATTTGAGGTCTACCAACATCTGCAACAAGTAACATGAAAAGCAGATAAAAAGCCGAAGAAAAAAATAGTTAATCTAGAACATGATATTCAACACTCTTGAAACAAAAATCTGAAAAAAACCCCATGGATAAGCTATCTTTCGATAACAGCTACTGAACTTGAGAAACCTATTTTTCTGAAAAGTATTTCATTTTAAAGATTTTATAAATTTCAACCGAAACAGGTACTTTCTACTCTGTTAACACTTCCGCTGCTAACACTTTAGATCTTTGCCATTTCTTATTTGGCTTCTTTTAGTAAAACATAACCTACGTTTTTTTGTAAACCGATGGTATGACTGTCTCGTTGCGCCATCTAATGTAAAAAAATACGGGAAATTCTAACTGTTCTATCATGAAAATTATTAGTCAGCCTCGATTTTTCTCTGAGTCATGGTAGTTTCGTATCTAATTTGAAAATATTCCTGACGAAAATGCGGCTAATGGATTCGGATGGTCAGCGCCCGTGACCGTATGTCGAAGGGCAAACTTAAAATTGATCCTACCAATCGCCTGGTTGGTGGAATGAAAACTTCGCTCATGACTTGGTAAAAATTCCACCAACCAATAAGAAAAATGATTTCAAGCCATGCAGAGTTGGCAAAAAAATTGGTAAACACGCAGAAACAAGGTTTCTGCAAAAAGTGTGAAGTCCCAAACCACAAGGACAATGCATCAAAAGATATCATGTGTATACCCATTAATGATCTGTTAAGTCATTACCAGGTATATCCATGAAAATGGAAGGCTGTAAAACACACACTGGTGCCAGTTTTCTGTCTAATAAAATAAAATAGGTTGAAATTTGGCATTTTTTAAAAATGGCTGGCCGGATGGGGGCAGAACTGGACAAATGCGTAGCAGTGAGAAAATGAACGAAATGCTTCGCTGAATAGAAAAGGCTAATATTCCCACTATTATTATATCAATGGAGGCATTCCACAAGGCTCTCTTTCTCAGTAGTACATTTTCCTGCTTTATATTAATGATCTGCCTAACAATATCTAGGCAGATGATACAACAAAACCTGCACCTTTAAATCTCGGTGATAACAACTGATCTCTCCTCTGATCAAGCTCTAATAGCTCAACGAAAGATAGACTGTAACATTCAATAGCCCCACACACTCAACTCGACCATGAATATTAACCTATCGTTTATCAACGGTTATCTAATGCTTTCGTCGGATTCTGCTCCATATTTGAACTACGTTTGACCCTAAATTAATAAGTTTTTTTGTTATTACGGTCTCTTGTTTTATCCCAAACCACGTAACAAGCAGATAATAAATAATATTAGTATAAATGGGAGACAGGCCGCCCCCTCAAGGTAAGGCTTCAAGAACACCAGAAAGCTGTAACACGAGGGAAAGTAGAAAAATCAGGCGTGCATGATCACATATGGAGAAAAAAGAGAGATCACCGCCCTCTGTGGGATCGGGTTGAAATCTTAGACAAAAAGAAAATCATTGGAAAATTCGTAAACTTAAATAATCAGCACTTTTGTTAGGCCACAAAAATCGCCTGAGCCGACCAAGCATAGAAATAAATACAATATGAGAACCAGTAATGAGAAGTATCAGAAAAAGCAATAATAATAACAACGAAAATTGAAATATGAGCTCTGGTAAAAAAAACATACAATGATAAAAATGATTGCTGAAGACATTAGGTTTATAATACCCAGAAATTCACATACAGATGTCCTCAAGGACACATGGATAAAACGTTAGTTTGATGCAGTGGCAGGACCCTAAGAGTTTTAATTCAGTACCTGGTTAAAGTGATGGAGAACTTGTAGAAGGGAATTAACAGGAGATAACTGATAACTGTCATCAGTTAAAAATAGTACGTGGAACTAAACAGTCTACCCCAGCGAGCGATAATAAAGGGTTCAGTTCGACATCTCAACCACCTGAAGAAGAGCGTACAACGGCCGAAACGTTGTGATAAATATGGCGACAAAGATGAGAACTATAGTCCGAATAATGTAAATAGTGTGCATAATACCTCATCTCAGAAATATAAACAAATACTAGTTTTGTTGTTTCCACGTTTTGCTGCTTTTAATTTTTTAAGACAATTTTTTATATATAAATGTTAAGGCTCAGAGATATAACTCAACTACAAGTGGTGATCACGCTATCCATAACGCTCGATTATGAGTATCTCTTGGCCATTGTCTTTGGTGATGAATTAGTTAAGAAAGTTGTCAGTCATCATTTGATATCCGACGTTAAGAATACTGAAAATTGGTATCTAATATATAAATTGTTGTCTACTCATAGCAGACAGTGCAAGAAAATCAACCCTTCAACCAGAATAAGCATTATTTTTTTATTTTTTATTTATAAAGCATAAGGCGTATTTGTGTGGTAACATCGATGTGTGAAGCTTGTGTAGTAATAATTAATAAGAGTTATCTCCCCTGAGAAGCAGTCTCCTTTCCTAATTATAAAAGCCACATTCATTTTTGTTCCCGGTGTAACCGAATGAAACTAAGGCTAACTAAGGTTTATTTGTTTGTTTCGTTATTACATTGTGTTAAATCCTTGATGGACGTGCTGCACAAATTTATCGGCCTCTCTGAGCCTGATGAGTGATGTTCCGCCAAACTTCTAAGAGGATAAGTCAATTAAATCTTCATTAATTTATTGACTAATAGATAAAATTATGTAGTCATAAAGACATAGTCACACACGTCAATTCAAAGTGTTGAAAATAACAATATTTATAAGAGAAAGATTTATGAAATATCCTTGATAACGACTGTACTAGAATAGGTGGTATAAAAAGATAGATAGATAACGACATGAGAGACATATGAATGGATATTTAAAAAGTTTTCTGATCGACCCACTCGCTAAAATCTGGCCAAATGACGAAAACTATTTTATAGATTCTGTTTCAGGCCGAAAACTTAACAAAACACCGTCTCTTAGAAAACTAGGAAGATTAATACGTTCTTTTCTGTTAGAGTTGTATTCGGCTACAATAAGAAAAATCTTTGAGGTTGATTAACGATATAGATAGAAAAAAATACTAAAGCGCAAATATAACAATCATTTTTATTTTCAAATTTCTTTTCTCTTGCATTTTTAATACGTTTTTCCCGTTTAATTATTATTTTCCGACGACAGCTTCCAAAAAAAAAAAAAAAATACAATAATTTTTTCCCGCTTTTTTATTGGCTTACTACTTTCTTGTATATCAGTGATTACCTACCTGAGTCACACAATCGAAAATTCATATTAATCGGTTTAAGCCTTTGGCATATTGACAATCGAGCTCTTGCTTGTACAATCAAACTTGACCCCGGAATAAGTGTGAGTGCGGTAGTGAGTGGGATGGCATGTCGTGTTCAAGTAATTATTAAATCTGTCTCTAGGATCAAGAAATCCCAGGTCAACTGATTTGTTGGTTTTCTAACAGTTGCTTCAAGTCAATGTTGAACCGTCAAAGTGATTTTTCCTCTTGAGTTCTACGCAAATCAAATGTTTAATGGTCGTATCACTTTATTTCTTCCTAGGAGACGTTAATGTTTAATCTTTAGAAACCTGAAGGGTTTCACTATCTATCTATCTATCATCTATCTATCTATCTATATATATATATATATATATATATATATATATATATATATATATATATGTGTATTTAGGCAGCATATTTTCATTTATACACGTTTCATTAAATAATATAGACAAGTGTTGTCTATTTATTTTATGTAAAATTTGTTCGTAACATCTGATAAGTTTGATAACATTATCATTAAACGAAGAAAGAAATTCCCAATATTGATCCATATTTTTTAATATAATCTAAGCTTTCGGCTTACTTACGCCATTATCAAAGATGTAAATCACAAACATATTAAACAATATACGGACACGACAGTGATGATAGTCTGTCATTGTTTACATAGTTAATCACTAAGCAACGATAAACATGCGCATATAAGAC
>CAHIKZ030004304.1:0-32500 GCA_903632075.3 Acanthosepion pharaonis | reverse complement strand
ATCATATAACAATTGTTATTAAGTCAACCCCACTTAGAAATTTTAAATTTTGTTTTGTTTTCAATCATTGTGCAAATATCGAGAGTTTAAAAAATTGAAACAACTCCGCATGATTTCAACTTTCAAAAATTTCTAGTGAAGCTAAACTAAAAACTTAAAACCTGTTAAATTCAAAAATTATTATCCTCCTGTTCTTTATTTAAAAATTTTGATGGATATTATATATATATATATATATATATATATATATATATATATATATGTGTGTGTGTGTGTGTGTGATATAACGGACTCTCCCGTCGATTTCCGCATATAATTGAGTTGTTTTTTTTACGGCTTGTCAACCCTTGGCAGGTAATTTAAACGAAAAGATATTTTGGGGGGGGGGAGATAATATAGATTTACTGATACAAGTTCTACTAATTAACACATAACCATGGGGGAGAAGAGGTGGATACCTTTCACAATGGTATTTGTGCCTAAGTGAATGATGTAACGAATATGCATACACCTGGGTCCCCCCCTCACAGTAATATGATTGGCTGGTGTCAGCCATAAATACAGACTGATGTAGAGGTACAAGACAACGCCTCTTGCCCATCACTTCGACGAGGACCAGTCCATTACGGCTACCTGCTAGATTGTCCTACTCGGTTACAGTATTACAAAGCCACTTTGCTACTTCGAACAAATATATCCCTTTTCCGGGATATATCAGTGAATATACCGAACTCGATTGGAACTGCAACTCAGCTCTCTGATTTATAATTCAGGGCCGTTATCCATTACACAATTCGCACATCTAAGCTTACAGTACCTGGTTTTTCCCAAGCGGTCACCCATCTATGTACTGACCAGGCTCGACGGCGCTTATCGATTTAAACAGAGGATGGAAAATGCCTTCAGGAAAATTTAAAGTTATTAAGAAACAGGAAAATTTCAATGGAAACAACGAAAACACTACTGAACCGTTATGTAACATCGGTACACCTATATGCAGAAGAGTTTTGAGGCAACAGAACTGCGGTTCTACAGAAGGATGTGGAAAATACCACGAAGAGAACACGTGAGCAACGTCTAAGTTTTAGAGAAAATGAGAACAAAAAAGTACACCCAGAAAGGGAAAGTTGAACTTTTTACCGCGCTTAATGAGACAAGAGGACTTGGAAAAATTTGAAACTCACAGAAGGACAGAAGAAATCGGTGCATAACCTACTTAATGATTGTGTAAATGGTTGGCAGAACAGATACTAGGAGAGATCGCACAAACAATACTAAAATCTACAAATGACAGGATGTTGTGGAAAGCAATGACAGCCAACGCCCTAAAAGAGACACAGCACATAGAAATTATCCTTCTAGACAGGGCTGTCACCCAAATCTAGAGTACTCTAGTATTTAACCCATAACTGGAGGAAGAGTGTTTTATAGTTTTTTTTTTTCCAAAGGGCATTAATGCGAACTAAACTAACGTTTGTGCGAGAAATTACCGTATTTACCGGAGTATAGGGCGGTGTTTTTTGTCCTGAAATAAGTCTCAAGATTTTGCATAACATACAGGAATTCAGTTTGCCGTCTGGCATAGATAACCTTCCTCTGGGGTTAGCATAGACCTACGAAAACCCTAACTTTCGCACGGCAAATTTTCGAAACTTAATTCGGGGAAAAAAATGCGTCTTTGATGCTGGCAAATATGATCTATGTTTACATTATGCTATTCAACAAGATAGTGAATTTCGTTCACCCTGTGCCAGACTAAGTTATATTTAGTACGTGTGTGTGTGTGTGTGTGACAGTAAAGGAGACAAATTTTTTTGTCGGCGACCTCAATTTTAAATGTATAAGATATCCGTTTATTTTTATTTGACTGGCATACTTTAAATTTGAAAACATCTTATAAACACCACTGACCTGTTACAAATATATTTATAGTTCAAGTTAAGTGTACACTTTTTTTTTTTAATGCAAAAGAAAATTGATATACCTCGTATTGGTAACATTTTTTTTAACAACCTCGTTATTTTTTTTAGGAGAAAAATAAGTTACCCTTGTAGTCCGTCTCATTCTTTGTAAAATATACTTCCACGGTACAGCTGGGTAGTGTTTTAAAATGGATATTAGCCTCGAGCTCCAGCGCGGGGGGGGGCATTTGTCAATAAAGGCATTTTAAAAAGGCATTATCTTCCCATCGGTAGGGGTCTGGGGTCATAAAAGATAAAGTACCGAGAGGTACTTCTTGAACTACTTTTAAACAAATGTCTGTATTATACTTTAAACTTTATCTTGTGTCACTTTCTGTGCGGTATTTACTCTGTCCGCCCCCTCCGCCATTAAGACGAGATGCGACAAAAGGTCTATTTTTAAGTGGGTACCCGAGCGCGTACCCCCAGGACAGGAACAAAAATTACCATCAGCCCCCGCAACCATCGGTGCGAGCACCGATCTCTCCCTCTGGTGCAATGGGAGGACGCAGCCTCGGGCAGCTGTTCCCCAGGGCTGGGCATCTCTTCTGTATTATTTTACCGAGTTGCCCCTCTGGCCTTTGACGGAGAAAGGCTTGAGCGCACTCTGTCCAAGGACAGAGACGCAACTGAGAGATAAGTAAACGTTAACCTACTGAAAAAGAGCACGTTACGCGCTCTGTGCAAGTGGGCGTATGGGTAAATGTCTATTTGTAAAATATTTTCACAATAAAACTGTAATGGCAATATTAGTCTATTCCTTATAAGGAAAAAAAAAATCAGCATTCATTAACAGAGTAGCCAGGGATAATTTTCGGTTGAAATTTTTATTAAAACAATTTCCAGTAACTGTTATTGCTCTTTCTAATATGAACAGGGACTCCATTACTTTACTTTTGTTTCAGGTGGCGTGGAATCTCATCGTCTTTATTATGTCATTATTCTCTCAGAGTGATAACCATTTCAGTTTTTGCTGCTGTTATTGAAAGTTCTTTGTGGGTGATGAATAATTTTCCATCCTACAACCCATTTTCTCTAGACTAAACGCTGTTAGTCACTCGCTATTTCCATGGAAAATGTTCAGTCGAACTACATTCCTTATTTCCACCAGTTCTATCCTTTCACGACTAAAACCTGACATGTCACGCACATTGTAGTAAACCACCCTCAGTGGATACGTATTCTATTAGTGAGATGTAAGTTTCACTGGAACAAGTTCTTCCCACGAACCTCTGTCGCAGTTAGATCCCCCACTTATTTCCCAAATTATTCCCCACACTATAAATACTGGGTGACTTCTCGCCTCGTCATCTTTTTCATTTATTCATTTCAGCGAATATACCTACAATGTAAGCTTTCGCAAAAGATAGCGTTTTCCCATTTGTGGAAGACGCCGTGAACATCAAACACACATAAACGTACGTACGAACATTCACCAAAATACATACTCTTTAGGTCCACACACAAACACAAATATTTGTGTATATATATATATATATATACCTCCACGAGATCGCTAAAAAAGAAAAAAAAGAAAAGTATAGCATGATGAAAAAGACGCCAAACTTGACGAAAACAAAATTTTATCGTCTAAATGTTTGTTATTTTTAAGAGGAAAGATCAAAGTATTTTGTTTTTTTTCCCCCCATTTTTTAATCGTTCCTAGCACTTCCGAAATTTTCGTTAAAAATCTTGTTTTTTTTTTGAATCAACAAAATTGATCATTTTTTCCATTTTATAAAAAAAATGAAAATCTCACTTTGAAATTCTTTTAAATATCAATTATCATTTTTTCAAAACTTATTTTAAGAAAATCAGAAATTATAATGTTTATTTAAAATATTTTGAACCAAGCTTAACTTAGTTTCTGCGCCGAAAAGATGTAATTTGAAAATAAAACAAAGCAGGTCATAAACTTTCGCGTCACTTGACAGGTGATGAATGACATATTGACGGATTCCGTGAGGATAATTTGTTCTACGGAAGGAGAAAAGTGAAATTATTTACATTTAAGTGAACAAATTATTTACCTCGTTATTTTTAAGGAAAACTTTCAGCGCTCTAATTTTTTTTTTTTTTTTTTACTTAGCTTTCACCTTTACGTTTACGATGCTTTATGGAAAATATATTATAAAGAAATTAAAATAAGACTGTTAAGAGTGAGATTAAATTTCATATTTCATAAGAAAGGTATCTAATTAATTTATAGGTACCTTTCTTATGAAATTTTATCAGAAGTGTACATAAAATACTATAATTTTATGTACATTTATTACATTTTTACTGTGTTATTTGTATTTCCATTCATTTTATTATTAATTTTGATATTTCATTTATGGAAAAATGTCATAACTGAGATTAATATAAAATAAGATCATATAAATTTCATAAGATGATACTGATACTTGTAGGTCCCTTCTCAGTTGAAATTGAAAAATCAAATTAATTTCTCCACACGTGTTTCGCAAAAAAAGTAAAGGCCTTAACAGCGGAGAACAATGCTTAACTCAAATAACGCAACTTAATTGTATTCTGGTTGGTCTTCCGTACTTTATAATTACAGCCCGATTATAAACACAAAATTACATTTTTTTTACTTATCTTCTGATTAGTCAAAATGATACAATTTACAACGCGCTAAAAAAAGATCTATCTCATAAGGAGACTTAGGAAACCCGATGCGGCTTTTAACTAATTTTATAATATTTTATATAATATTTTAAAACTTAAATGTAAAAATCTATTATAATTAAAAATAACAAATAATTGTATTAAAAATTCATTTTTCATCGAAAAAATTTTTTTGCTTTCAGAAAATATTGTCCATATTCATAAAAACAACTAAAAGCAAATAAAAGCATTTGAAATTAAATAATATCTTTGTTTTATTGAGTTTTTTTATGTTACAATTCAGAGCTGATTTTTCAGGTAGGGGTCCAAAAAAAAAAAAAAAAACATGATTTGCATTCCTCAAAGCCTTGTGGTTTTAACTATTGTAATCACTAAACCCGATGCGATCGAATTTCTAGCGTTTTCATAAAATTAGTTTGGGGGTAATAAATATTTAAAAAAAAAAATATTTCTTCCATGACTTTAATAAAAAAAAATATATTTATAATAATTTCGATCATCTGTGAATAGTTCCTGAAAGTTTCATTAACATCCGACAATTATTTTTATTTTTGCAAGATTTTCCAAATTAATGTGTGTCATACAAAAAAAACGTGCTAAAAATTGTATATGTTATTTTACTAGTTCCGGTGATACAAAGAGAAACAAGGTTTTTTTTTTTTTTTTTAATCAAAATTTAGAATGTTCTAAAAAGAAGGAAAAAATTTTAAAAAATAATTAAAATAAACTTTGGTCTTTCCTCTTAATAATAACATAAGCATTTAGACGATAAAATTTTGTTTTCGGCAAGGTTCACGTCTCTTTCATCAAACTATGCTCTTTTTTTTAGCGATTTCATGGAGGTACCTATATATATATATATATATATATATATATATATATATATATATATATATATATATATATATATATATATATGGATGTCTGGCAGTTTAACAGTTATTTCCTAAACCGGGATTGTTGCCCCAAGTTTTCAGTTCAGTTATGTGCCATTGCGTGATACAATGACCTTGAAAAAGCATGAATCCACCTCTTCCCTCGCAGCAGTCTGAAATTTTTTTTGTAGCCTGTCTATCAAAAAGAAAAATTCTGAATTTAAAACCCAATCTGGGTAGCTATTTACCCTGGCTAAAACCTAGAAGAGGATTCATAATTTCCCAATAGTCTTAGTATGTAATTAAATGTAATGGTTCGGTGAAATTCGAACTCATGTTTCCGATTGTTTCAATCCGATACACTCTTGCATCATCATCCTTTTTATAAATAACACTTGAAAATTGTTCAGATTTTGCAAAACTAACATTTTTACCAAAACTAACAAAAATTCAACTGATAGAGAATATCAATTTTTAAACCAAATTACACGAAATACTCAGCGGAAACACGCTAAAATTTTCTTTTATATTCACAGTAATATAGAACTAGAAATCATAAAAACAGAAAATCAACCGAATCTGCAAAAATCACCATCAAATGCAATGTCAATCGCAGAACAACGTCCGAATGATTATGTAAATTCTAACTACATACAAAATAATGTAATATACACAAAATTTATAAGAACCTAAATTTTTTTTAATGTCCCTTAAAATAATTTTGAAACTGTTCAAAAAACATAATTTAGCAACAAAATATGTGGTCAAATAGCACTCTCAAAACCTTTACAGGATCACAAGAATGCATCTTCATTAACAACACGCATCAAATTTAATATGGAAGAAAAGGAAAACAGCACCAGCTTATAAACACGTCAAACTCAGCAACCTACAGAACAATATAAACTCTCAAACAAATTCAAAACTTTTTAACATTCCTATTGCTCTACATTTACTAAACATCATAACCTCAAACGCATAACTAATAATAAAAATATAACCTATAATTAATTTCTAACAAATATTAAACTGGAGAAAGTATAAAAATAAAAATATAAAAATAAAAAAAAATAAATAAAAATAAAATAAACAAACTTAAGGTCAGGGTCTTAAATAATCTAAAATCATTAGTCATCCAGGAAAACCTATCAGAAAAACCAGTTTCTCCCTTTAGTCTGCACTTCAGTGGACTGTATCTAAAGAGATTCCAAAGAGGAGATAACATATGGTTTGATGATCTTTTTGTATATAAAACTGTTACTCACCACGCAATGTTAATTTCTATGTTTTGTGTTTATGTAAACAAACACTATATCCCCAATATAAAATAGTTTCCTTATAAATCTGGCCAATTTTCAACGTTAGATAGATTTTGATATAATCACATAGATTGATTAATAGTTTCTATTGATATAATCACATAGATAGATAGATAGATAGATAGATAGATAGATAGATAGATAGATAGATAGATAGATAGATAGATAGAAAGGATGAAGAAAGTATAGGGTGCAACAGAAATACTTCCTATAATTTAAAGGTTGACAAAATGACCACGAAAATTAATATTAAAACAATTATTTCACTGTCGTTTAAAAAGGAATTTCTAGTGTTTATTCTTTTTTTGAAGATAAAATGACATCCTCTAAATCGTGGCTTCTATTCACCATACACTGTTGTAGACGATTTCTCAAAGTTTACCATCATCCAGGAAGTTTGAAATTCGAGGTCTTTCAGATGGCTTTCTTTTAACAGACATCAAGAGCCTGTGGCCCTGAAATTTTCCATCATGGCAGAATTGATTTTCTATCCGAAATGGAATCATTCCGACGTCATTCGATGAAACGAACCCAAAAGTTCCCTGTGTTCCAATTACAGATTTACCAGTCTTAAAAAATAACGTTTCAGCAGCAAACGTACTTTTGTGCAGTGGTTCAAAATTCCTATGGTAAAAGATGGAATCATGTTCTGGAGGAAAATATTTGCTAGACGAAGACACCATTGCCACTTTTCTAAGTTCACAATCACCAAATCGATGACAGTTTAAAATGTGGGAGTTATTTATGCCGCATTGGGTATTTTTCTTCTTAAATGGAATGGTTCGTTTCACATCTTCCTTCATCCCTCTATAAGCTGTGGAAAACCAAACCTACAAAAACAACGAACGTCAACTGTGCAGATTTTACTATAATCAGAGACAGAATACTTTTTCTCTCTGCACTCTCTCTCTCTTTCTCTCAAACTTGTTACTTGTACATTAAAGCTTTCGGCTTCCGATGACCTAAAGAGATCTACGGTCCCATTATAAAAATGCATGTCTTACCATTTACTAAGTTTAACTTATCAAATCTGTCAGAATAAGTCAACTAGAGGATTTGAAAACGTAAGTGTTTTTTGAGATGGGGTCAACTAACGATTAGCAACACCAAAAATGGAATCCATGAGCCGAATTAAAATTTAGACTGAAACAACAAGTTCACTTGAGCACAAAATGCACTGGGGAAAAAATCCGAATAACTCACTTCTTTCCCAAGAAATGGATTAGCTGGGTCAAAAACAGAAATTTATTCCTTATCTGGATCCAATTCCTTTCATGAATTTGAATTCAAAACTGTAGGATAATTACAGGTGCACAACTTCCAAGATATTAAAATGAAATGTGGAGATCATTAATCACTGAAAACGCTTTAATCTGATCATGATGGTTGAAAGTAACTTACAGCACTTATTTTGAAACTTTGCCCTATTTTGATCATTCTAAGAATTCAAATGAACAATAATTTCAAGATCATAAATTTTGAACAAAGACGGAGTATCCTTTGTAGCTCTTAGTAATTATTTTAAAAAATTCAATTTATTGTAATGGTCTGCCATTTAATTTTTAAAGCTTTTAGTTAGGTAACTTTTCCCAAAAACTTTCCTACGTATGAGAAATGCTTTAAAATTCAATTTCCTGTCAGTATCAAATTCTCCAAACCCTTTTTTCTCCCTTATGTGTCTTAAAAACTTCAAGTTTGTTTTTTATTCTAATTAAACTGTCCAACAAAATTTAACTTTTGTCGTCTAAAAGATGAGAATATTGTTTTTCTAATCGTTTGGGGTGTAGATTATGAAAATAAAATTCATTTTTTACGAAATGACGACAGTTTTATTAATTTCCACTGTTCATAATTTCCATATACCTGAAACTCTTTTTGAACTAAATTTCCTGCATGAAGTATTTTTCAATTAAAAAAAAGTCTTTTAGAACCCTCAAATCTTTGTTTTTGCATATTAGAAATATGTCCATCGATTCCTTTAGCTCATTCTGTTCTGTTTAAATGAAACTGAATCGTAAATCTTGAATTTTATTTTAAACAAAATTAAATATTTGAAAAAAAAAAGTTCAGATCTTAAGGTAGCTTTGCTGAAGAAATGCAGGCAAAAGACTATATGAGAAATAAATAAATTTTTTGTGTCAATGGGAGAACCGAGTTCAAAAGGTGAACAGTACAAAATCACAGAATGACCATTAAAATGAATCAAATTTAGTACATACTAGCAGCATGGCCCTGCGTTGCCCGTTCCTTGATTCAAAAAAAAGTACAATTCATACAGCAATCGCTATCACTTGACTTAAAATATTTTGCCCTTCCGTTGCCTTTCAAGGAGTGCCCTTTGCCATGCTGAAAAATTGCTACATGCCTTACTTTATGTGGCGTCTCACACTGGAATTTTTTCTCAGCTCTATACTAAACATTAAATCTGTTACGAAAAAAAGAACTAAACAAAATGAACACAAAACGATAAGCTTTAAAAAGGACTCGTAACTGGAAAAACAGAATGAAAAAGAATGTTAACAACAAATACTTTTCACACCCAACCCAGTTCTGCGGAATTAGAATCAACGTTGAGTTTAAGCAAGCGAATGAGCCAATTGGAGTAAAGTGTCCCAGATTTAATTTTTTTCCCACTTCCTGATGAATGCAGCTATCGATTTTTTTTTTTTTTTTGCAGTACAAGTCCTCTTAAAGCTGTTGGTTCGTTGCTCACGCGGCCAATAGAATCTTCCTGCCTATTCGTGGCAACCCAGCTATTCTCTCATTGTTTTCAGTTTGTGGTGAATGGTCCAAATTCACAAAGGAGGACAGAAGCATGAAAAAATCAGGCAAAGTCATTCTTTTCCTTCCGTTACCAACGAGGAACCTGTGCATTGTAAATTTTGCTCAAAAATCCGTCGAATGCGTTCCTTGCCGTGCATTCGTTACCCACACACACATACTGCCTTTTATAGATTGAGATAACATTATACAAACCGGTAGTGGCCAGATGAAAACATAATCTTGCCACCACTTCATATAAAATTGTTCCCGAAACAATTTAATCGCAGCCTTGAAAGATAATAATCCCTAATTTTTTTTATATTTACCATGCATTCCCATGGCTTAGTATAGTAAAATTAAAGAAGGTTTTTTTGTCAGGCCTCAAATTCAACAGCTCATAAGAGACAATTTAATTTGAAGCAGCATTTCCAAAGTGGAATTGGAGGTCTGTCAATGGTTTCAAAGACGTATGTAATAGTTTCCTTGAAAAGTATAAAGTTCAAATTATGGAATACTAATTCAAAATATGATTGAAGCATACAAAAACTTAGGATGCATATGTCACTAAAGGTAGCATTTTTTAACAATACATTTGCCCATTTTTCTTTCTTTTTATGTGCCATATCCTTTCAGGACGTAGGCGATCATGGCTCTCCACCTCCCTCTATCCCTTGCAGCTCTCAACAAGTTCCTTCCCTCTGCCACCTCCCCTAGACCATGTTCTGTCATCCACTTGCTTAAAGAAGCTAGGTATGCCATACGTTGTTTTCCTTTGTCTCTTTTTCCCCTCTATTCGACCTGTGAGTATCAGATTCTCCAGGCCCTCCTTCCTCATTATGCATCCCAGAAACTTCAGCTGCCTCTTCCTAATGTTGAAGGAATGTTTTTATTCTTCCAGTTCCACTTCGTACAAACTCTAGATCTTTGAGCTGACGGAGTTGAGGACCATCAAAGATGACAGCTTTCAACATCTCCATTTTCAATCCTGGAAAAGCCTGGTACAAGTGAAGCAACTACCATCTTTGTCCAGAGCTTTTATTCCTTGTTTGCATCCTCTCTAAGACGTCATCGATGATCACACTTCGGTCCATGGTATCCGTAGCATCCGTCACCTCGAGGTTCTTCTTCATCTTTGTGGAAACCGTCCAACATTCCCTTATTCTCGCTCTCCTTCGCTACCCTCTGTAGGAGGTTTTGTAATTTCAGTACTGTGTCGTCTGTGTATCTTATGTTGTCAAGATTGTGGCCGTCGATGCTAAATTCCGGTAGGTTTTCCAATTCTTTCTGAATTACCTCGTTGTATAGGTTGAACAGGTCCGGTGAGAAGACACATCCTTGCCTTACGCCCCTTTCTATTTTTGTATTTTCACTGAACTCGTTCTCTATGCGCATGCAGGCTGTTTGCTGCCAGTATAGGTTCTTGATTATTCTGATATTTTCCCCCGAATATATCAAGGTTGCTGAGCAGTTCCATCAGATCATTGTGGGGTACTTTGCCGAGGGCCTTTGCGTAGTCTATGAAACAAGTTCACGTCCTTCCGCATTTGTAACGATATAGATATATATATATATATACACACACAAGGACTCTCTTCTCTCTATTATATGCTAAAGAACTTAGACGTTCAACACGAGAACTTTTTTATATGAACTCTTGAAATATCATATATTTTAAGAGATATTTTATCAGTACATGCAAAATATATCTTTATATTAAATTATCTTTGCATGCATTTGAAAAGGTCAAAATTTGGTGTATATTTAGATTAAGGACGCTAACCACCTGTTAACACATCACCCCCTACACTTGTTCCGTCTACGAATAGTAATTGTGACTTGGGTTCAATCCATGCCAAGTAGTACAGATTTAGAAATATATATATATATATATATATATATATATATATATATATATATATATATGAAGAAAAAAAATACTGAAAAAACAAACAAAAATCCTAATATGCGATTATGCTGTTTTAATGTTTAATGTCAACGTCGGACGTTTCGGTCTAATATACCATCTTCAGGACATAGTATGTTATAAAAGATTTCAGTTATCTGTTTGGTTTGGTATTGCTTTTATGTCCATCGTCTTTTTCATGTTGAATTGTATATGGTCTATGTTAATTATGTTTTATGAATATGTCCTGAAGATGGTCTATTAGACCGAAACGTCCGACGTTGACATTAAAACAGCATAGTCGCATATTAGGATTTTTGTTTGTTTTTTCAGTATATTTTTCTTCATACTGTCGGATCTATATCCATATATTTGCTTATTATATATATATATATATATATATATATATATATATATATATATAAAGAGAGAGATCCGTAGACATGGACAACGGAACGAGAAAAATGTAGCCTGGTAGATTAAATAAAGTATTCTATTCGAGATTAGACTCCTGAAGAAGGCCTGAGGCCACAAAACTCGAAACGTTGTGATAACAACAAACATTACAATATTAGTCTGTAATAGTGTAAATAACATTTTGCATTGCTTTAGCAATAGAAGAAAGCTTACAGCAGCTTAAAAAATACCTATTTTTTTAAATTGTAAAATCTAACGTGTGACTTTTAGTGACAAAAAAAAAAAAAAAAAAAAAAAGCCTTGACACTTTATGAATATACTTCAAAATCTTTCTAAGATTAAATTCGTTTACCCCAGAACATTCAATAAAATATCCTTTTTTTGAATTTCATCGTCTGGAAATAATATTTTTTATAAAAATTGTTTCTCAAACGGAACAAGCATAACGAAATGTACTGAAAAAAGAAAAAGAAAGAAACGTTCCTTCAAAATTGTGTATGTGGACATTTTAGGTCAGTGACGAGAGAAAACAAACAAAACCAGTTCATTTATTTCTGTTCACTCAGGTGTTGGCTATGTTCATATGTAAATGAACTGAATAGACACAAGAAAGGGAGATCACTCGTACTGGCTTGGTAAAACTAGAAGAGGGTCAGTGTAATTGTTGGTGTTATTATTTTTATTTCTCGTTTTATTTATTGCGTAGAGTTCATACGATTCCCTGACAATAATCGTTGTATTGTTTGAAAAAAACGTATAAACATTTATTTGCCTCGATGCACATTTACACAAGAAGAAAAAAAAAAAAACGAAAGTATATATTTTATGTCTTCTTGCTTATTTTGTAACTGGTTGCAGAGGAGTGATAAACAAATTTATAAAGTTTCAGAAAGTTGGCCTGTAAACTGGAAATCAACGCAGAAAAGCATTTATGTATAAACTGTCGTCCCTTACACTAAAGTGATCGGATTTTTTTTTTCCTCTTCCCAGGTAAGTTTTTTTTCTATCTTATTAATTTAAACTAATCCAGAAAAAGTTATTATTATTACAATAGTCATCATGATCTGTTATCGATCGGTCTTTTAATCAAACTTAATCGACTAATCAATAACGGTACTATATAAAGGAGTGACGGGGTCTTAAAATGAGAAGAGAGAACAAAAGAGAAAAAAATGAACTCAAATCAATAAATGATGCTATTGAACTGAGCTGTATCATTTGTTAAAAAAAAAAAAAAAAAAATACATCAGAAAACATTTTTCGTTACCCCCCCCCAACTTGACACCTTGTAAAACTTTTATTCAAGTTTTATTTAATTTTATATAAAGCCTATAAACATTTTCTGCGTATAATGCAGAAAACCGTCTATCAGTCGCATTTCAGAAATTAAATAGAGGAAAATGTATCTGAAGCAAAAAGAATACAGAAAATGCAGAAACATGTATTTAGAATGCAGCAAAAAGAATCTAATACATCTATCTAAATGCAGAAACATGTATTACTTAGAATGCATGCAAATGCATTTGCATAAAATGCAGAAACGTCTATCTAGCAACATGCAGAAACGTCTATCTAGAATACAGAAAATGCAGAAACGTCTATCTGGAATACAGAAAATGCAGAAACATGTACTTAGAATGCAGCAAATGCAGAAACATCTAGCATGCATAAAATGCAGAAACGTCTATCTAGCATACAGAAAATGCAGAAACGTCTATCTAGAATACAGAAAATGCAGAAACGTCTATCTAGAATACAGAAAATGCAGAAACGTCTATCTAGCATACAGAAAATGCAGAAACGTCTATCTAGCATACAGAAAATGCAGAAACGTCTATCTAGAATACAGAAAATGCAGAAACGTCTATCTAGAATACAGAAAATGCAGAAACATCTATCTAGAATGCAGAAAATGTATCTAAAACAAAAAGAATAATACAAGCGAATTTATATAATAAAATTGTTCCATTTATGAGTACTCAAATATATCGAATTAGCAATTTTTAAACCCTGATATCCGATTTGGAACTTCTTACTTTTATCAATTGATTAATGCACGCATTTACTTTTTAATTTTTATGTAGGGCCTTGTTTTCCCAGTCTATTTACCTAGATATTAATTCCACTCGAACGTTTATTTATTTTTTTTTTTTTTTAAATATCTTCCGATTCAACCTTCATGATCCGTTATCAATTTATCCTTTTCTATATTTCTGTTTCGTATCCGCATCTCCACCTGGGTATCCATCCCAACATTTTAACGATTCTGATCCGACTTTTTTTATATTAATGATCCCCGGCGACCTTCAACAAGTAGGACTCTCTCGAGCCTATGTGTTTCAAGGTTGGGCCAAAAAAAAAAAAAAAAAAAAAAGATTCAAATGTTTTAGGTAACAAACAGGTGGTAATTACAAGGAATTATCGAGACTTTTATATACCCGTTAGGTTCGAAAGGGGTAACTTTCCAACCCAAGGGCAGTTCTTGATAGATGATGTGGTTTTAGAGATGTATCGATATGTAGAGTTTATTTCGAAGGTTATCTTTCGAGGTAGATCCCAATTTTATTTTTTGCTGCAGTAAAGAATTAGTGCGACATATACACGTTTAGAAATTACATTACCTAAAGAAAAAGAAGCTGTGTCATAATCTTATATTTATAAGGGGACATTTATTGAGACCGATTGGATTAACGTCTAAGAAGCTTGTCAGGAGTGTATATAAAGAAGTGATGAAAAAGAAATCTTAATAATCGATGTGTTAAAAGCCAGAAATTAAAAAAAGACTAAAATAGACGGCCTAAAAATAATTAAAAAAGCATAAAACAAAACAAAAACATGACAACAGCAAAAACACAGGAAAAGTAAGAAGAAAACCTTCAAGCTGAAGAAAAAACTAAAAGAAAAAAAAAGAAAAAGAAAAAAGGAACAACAACATTCGTGTGTATTTATCTCTACGTCCACCCGAATGGAAGGCCGGGTCGTTTAATGTGGGAATTTCAGGTCTCGTTTTGATTAACTCATCTGGAAGACAAAAGTAGGAGACGAAAGGGGAAAAAAACCCTCATTTTTTTGTATCACGAAGAAGCAAAAAAGGAAATTAACTATAGAAAGATAATGTGTACATAGATAGACAGACAGACAATGACAAGTAGACATCATCGACAGACAGACAATGTACAGAGACATCGACAGACAGACAGACAATGTACAGAGACATCGACAGACAGACGGACAATGTACAGAGACATCGACAGACAGACGGACAGACAATGTACAGAGACATCGACAGACAGACAATGTACAGAGACATCGACAGACAGACAATGTACAGAGACATCGACAGACAGACAATGTACAGAGACATCGACAGACAGACAATGTACAGAGACATCGACAGACAGACAATGTACAGAGACATCGACTAACAGACAATGTACAGACATCGCCAGAGAGACAGACAGATAATATACAGACATCGACAAGGAACTTAGGGTAGTAACGCATGTCAAAATCCATAAAATGACTAGATTTTACTACATTTCAAGAAGAGCAGAATTTTTGTCAATTACTCAGTGGAGAACTAGGGAGAGAAATTAAAATAAATTAACAAGATTTATCTCATCTTGATGAGCATTCTGTACACGACACTTTGAAATCGGTCTAAAGATGTCCGATGAAGCTTATTAATATATACTAGTGTATATAAATTGACGACAGTTGTTATAAATTTTTATTAATGAAATGTAATAAAAAAAGTCTTGAAACAATCTATTGAGATTTCTCGACAGCGGAGATAAAAAATTCACAACTAGAATAGAGGGAATAAACCTTTTCATCAATCCGTTCCCTTTATATGTTTAGACATTCAATGGTGTCTAGGATTCATTGATTACTCCTGGTATTATATAAATCATGTTTTGACAATATCTTTTTATGTTAAAAAAAAAAAAAATTGTTTTTAATATAACAGTGAAATGGAAATCGCTCTTGGAAGAAAAATGTTAGCAACAGAACGACAAAGAAGGTTTTGATAAAGCGTCTTTCAAGACCAAGCTGAAACAAGACAATCACTTAATAAAAATAGGTATCTGAATGCCTCACATAAAAGCCTTGACCAAATAAGACTGCAATCTAAAAAACGTAAGAGTAATGGAACTGATTAATTAAACGGTTCAATTGATCGGGAAATAATTTTGTCTAAAAGTAAAAAAAAAAAAAATATTGTATTTGTATAGATACTTAAAACGGCTAAGAGAATGGAATACATATAAATTTACTAATTTAAATCGATTTACATCACTTGCCACTACAGATGGGACAGGAAATATATAAATAAATAGGTCCTGCTAATTATTATTTGGTTTGAGTGTGTGTGTGTATTTTACGCATTCTGCACCTCTCAATATTTACAGGGACAATAGCAATTCTTGACAAATTCTTCCTGTTCCCTTAGCTACACTGATCTTGCGGTTGGCTTTAGATTTGAAGTTAAGATTGCAGGGATCAAGACAGCGGTTGGCTCTAGATTTGAAGTTAAGATTGAAGGGATCAAGACAGCGGTTGGCTCTAGATTTGAAGTTAAGATTGCAGGGATCAAGACAGCGGTTGGCTCTAGATTTGAAGTTAAGATTGCAGGGATCAAGACAGCGGTTGGCTCTAGATTTGAAGTTAAGATTGCAGGGATCAAGAAAGCACTTGGCTCTAGATTTGTTTAAGATTGCAATATTTCAAGACAGCGGTTGGCTAAAATTTCATCATTTAATGATTGCAGGGATCAAGACACTCGGTTGGCTCTAGATTTGAGTTAAGATTGCAGGGATCAAGACAGCGGTTGGCTCTACCATTGAACTACCTATAGATTGAGATCAAGACAGCGGTTGGCTCTAGATTTGAAGTTAAGATTGCAGGGATCAAGACAGCGGTTGGCTCTAGATTTTTGGACTAAGATTGCAGGGATCAAGACAGTCGGTTGGCTCTAGATTTGAAGTTCTCGTGGTAATTGCAGGGATCAACGTCAGAGCCTGGTCTCTAGATTTGAACCGTTTGGATTGCAGGGATCAAGACAGCGGTTGGCTTATAAATTTGAAGATTAAGATTGCCATCATCAAGACAGCGGTTGGCTCAGATCGGATTTAACGTAAGATTGCAGGGATCAAGAAAGGTCATTTTCGGGAATCTGTTGGATACTTTGAACTTTCATCCTCAGAAGCTGTTGGAATAAAACTTCATCATTACTAATGGAATATGAAACGCCTACTGAGGAGTCGACTCCGTGTACGCAGTATAACAGATCCGAGATGGGAGGGTCTGCAATGGTGGAACCAAGGAATGTAGTTCGTCCGAACATCTACCATGAAACTACCTATAGAGCAACGAGAGGCTAGTAAAACGTTTCGACTGTGGGAAGGGGTTGTAGTGTGGGAAACAATTCATCACCCACAAGCTCTCATCAAAATTTTTGGACTCTATCAAGGCGGGAAAGTGAGGATACATAGTCGCTTGACGAGCTAAAACATCGGTTCTCGTACATAATCGGAGTTAAGCAACGTCGAGCCTGGTCAGTACATACATGGGTGACCGTTTGGGATATAATTTTTTTTGTTCCAATTCCAATCGATTTCGTTATATTCGTTATAAAATACCCTTGGGAGATATATGAATCCACCACTTCCCCAAGTATGGACTTGTATCATGTAAATCATTATGACACGGGATGACACAAGGTCGGATTTAACGTATGGGAACCAAGGCGTACACCAGGTCATCTGTTGAATGCTCATCTATCTTCTTTCGTGTCTCTTTTCTCAGTTGTAAAGAAATTGTGTCTATAAACTGAGATGAGGTGTTATAAAACTATTTAATTATTTGAACTATCATCCTATCTTTGTTGCCATATTTATCAAAACGTTTCAATGCATTTGGAAAAGAAAGCCTTCTTCAGGTGGTTTGAAAAAAAACCGAACTGAAAAATTTATTTTCGCTACTAAAGACCTGTTCTAGTTCTACGTGCCATGTCTAATGGATGTCCATCTATCTCCTATAGGTTAATTCTCCTCTCCAAGTTTTCCACCGCCTTAACCAGGTGGGTGGGGAACCACATTCTTTGGGTCCTGTCACTGGATCTAACTAACGCCTTTATCCACTGTGCCATGTGTCCTTGGATTTGAACAGTTTATTTTCTAACGAGCGTAATAAAGGGTTCAGATCGACAAAAAAACCAAACAAAAAAAGGCCAAAACAAAAAAATGCCAAAACAAAAAAAACAAAAATAAAAAAAAAACAAAAAAAAACAAAATGAAAAAAAACAAAACAAAAAAAAAAAAACAAAAAAAAAAAATCCAAAATTCAAAAAAAAAAAAAAAAAACAAAACAAAACAAAAAAATAAAAAAAAATTTGTTTCCAAAAACCAAACAAAAAAAAACAAAACAAAAAAAAACAAAACAAAAAAAACAAAACAAAAAAAAACAAAACAAAAAAAAAAAAAAAAAAAAAAACAAAAAAAAAAAAACAAAAACTAAAAAAACAAAAAAAAAAAAAAAACAAATCAAAATTTTGAGGAAACAAAACCAAACAAAAATTAAAAAAAAAACAAAAAAACAAACAAAAAAAAACAAAAAAAAAAAAACTGTTAAAAAAAAAAAAAAAAACAAAAAATGGGAAAAAATAAAAAAACAAAAAAACAAAAAAAAAAAATTAAAAAAGTATAAAATATATTATTATAGTAAGTATATATGTAATAAATTTCCAGAAAAAAAAATACCGTCAATGCATTAATGGAAAAGAAAGAGAAAAATTACCAACAATGCATTTAAAAAAAATTAATGGGCGTTTTAGGGGCCCATTGTGGCCTCTGTTATTTTTTTTCAGCACTGATTTATGGCCATCAGCCATTTTAAAAATATATATTTTTAAACTGGCGTTACATTGTCAGTCATCAACTAATAATATACATCTGCGTGGTAGGTGCGGTGCCTTTTGTACTTTTTATCTACCTAAGTTATATTGTCAATCATCAACTATACTAATAATCGACAGGGCCGATGCTTACAACCCCGAATCTCAACCGTGTGGAGGCCCCCGGGAGTGTGGTCAGATGTGATGATTTCAGTAGCGCTTTTTTTTTTTTTTTATTGTAATTTTCTTTATGAACAGTTCTTTTAAATCAATTAAGAAGGGAATATATGTCGATAAAATAATTTTTTATTCCGAGATCATCCACTAAGAAACAAGCTGATGAAAATGATCGTAATTAAAAATAAAATTGTTTAAAATAAAATTAGATTCCATCAAATGAAAGCCGAAAAATTAAAAAATAAAATTGTTTAAAGATTCCATCACATGAAAAATTATTTCGAAAAATGAAATATGGTTTTTAAAACAAATTTATAAAACTATCCCATTTGTGTGGTGTTGGAATCATTGTAAAATTACTTTTTTCAGTGAAGATGCGTCGGTGATTAAACTGAAATTTGTAAAAAAAAACATTTTTTTTCGATTAAAGTTTAGTCATGGAAATATTTGTGGTTATTATAAAAAGAACATTTTCTCAGATTTTTTAAAATAAAAATAAAGCATTCATTATAAAAAAAAATATATATATTTATTATAAAATCAAATAATTAATGAATATGTACTGAAATTTTCATTTAAATTTGATAATTCCTTGTTTTTGGTAATAAAAAAAGGGGCTAAAATTCAAAATTCAAGTCCCAATTTTTCTTCAAGTTTGTGCACCAAGTTTTTTTGGGAAAAATTTGAAATCGACATGTAGTAGAAAGGTGGGGAGAGTATAAAAATTTCCGAGCCAACACAACTAAAAGAGACCCTAGAGTCGGCTCTGCTGACGATAATCACACTTTCCATTCAATGAGACGTCTGAACTGTAAGTAATCTAGCTAGAGTTATAGTAGCGAGGGGGCGGGGAACCATAGCTAGAGTGGCGGGGAACCATAGCTATAGAGGCGAGGGGACGGGGAACCATACTAAAAGCTTTCAGAAAATACATGGGGACCTTGGATTTGAAACTTGATTTTCTACCTTCCACACACAAATTATTTTCCACCCTGCAACGCTTTTCCCGCCAGGTTAAACATTGCAAGGCTTTCATTATTCCACGGTCAATGTTCAGACGAGCTACATTTCTTAGTTCCACAAATTCAGACCTTTCCAGATTAGGATTCGTCATGCCACGTACACAGGTCAAACCATACTAAGTCTCTTCTTATTCCAATTGTAAGGAGGAAGTTGCCCTCAGATTCTTCTCGCATCACTATAATTTTAGCCTTTTAAAGTCTAGGGTCGACTGTTATCTATTCGACATAACCCTGATGTACTTACTCCCTTCTCTTACAACAAAGATCTTCATTCACAAATATTCTGCCTTAGGCCTTGTATTGAATGAACATTAGGTAATACTAGACTGCCCATGGCCCGTTCGGTCACTGAAGGGTCAGGTTATAAAACATTGAAGTTGATTTCAACATTCCATTGAAATGAAAATTAATTTTATTATGATTTAGTTAAATATTTCAATCCATTAGTGTCATCATTGGGATTGTTTACAACATTTAATACGAATAGAACTTCCGGGATAAACTTTAAATCAGGATAACTTAAAAATATATTTTTAATATGCCAAAAAATGTCTTATTCACTTAAAAAAAAAAAAAAAAAAAAAATACTTTTTGGCATATTTACAAAGAAAGCTGAAATATAAATAATTATACTAGAAACAACTAGACGAAACGGCAAAGCGGAATCTCTTTGTGACTGTCTTTAACTTAAATTTTTTTAATTAAAAAAATTGTCTATTTGAAGAAAGTTATATAAAAATACTTATTGTATAACAATCACAGACTTTTAGTATTATGTTGGACGAGCGTCCCACATTTTGTATCAGCTACTGAAAGAATTATCATGACGTCCAAAGTTGACATTCCCCGACACTATGGCTCGGGACTCAGGGCTGGACATTGGGGATCTGGAGACGGCAATGCAGGACTGAACAGTGTGGAAAAGGATTGTCAACGGAGTTCCGACCAACTACAGTGAGGTCGAAGGATAATGATGAGTATTATATAGATAAGAACAACTACCCCAATCACATTGTCAAAGCGAAAGACGCTTCCCAGAGACTACTCTTAAATGGAAAGCATCATCAACTGAGGTTTCATTGGCGATCAGAGGACATTATCAATTTAAACTATTTCCATTGGGGCGAGCAGCATTCATTAACTCATTCGCATTTAAATGTTTAATTGGTAACTCTAGAATTCACGTGGTTACATTTCCTTGGGAATTTGCCTGCAAATAAAGCCGGAAGAACATGCCAAAGACAGCGCATACTTATCGAAGAGAAAAAAGGAGACGAAAATGGCGATAACTTGGTGCAAAAAACGCGCAACGCCATTATACATAGAATGCTTCAACAAATATCATACCGTTAAAAAAAATTAAAACTTAGAAATCTAACTTTTTTTCTTTGACTTTTTTATAATCTAAAAAGTTTAAAAAAAAATTTATCATTTTTTTGTTTTAATCAATTTTCTGTAATATTTAAATCGAAAGTAAGCATAAAAATTACGCTTTGAAATTACTTTTCTCGTTTTATATCCATCTGTCGTGCGAGATCATGCAACCTTTTCCCGCCGTTTTAGGGTCAAGAAATAGAAAAAAAAAAAAAAAAAAAAACCCCCCAAAAAAACCCCCAAAAAACAAACTTTGTTACAAACAAAGTCAATCGTATCGAACTGTTATATCTATCCTACAGTATAACTGAATGTTGGATAATTTTCTTACAGCTGAGGAAGTGACACGAAAGAGCAGAGATGCTATTCTACAGATGACCCGGGTTTACGCCCTCAGGTTCTCCCACGTTAAATCCAACCTTGTTTCACATCCCGTATCAGTGGACAGACAAGGGTAAATACTGCCAGAGGGGTGATAAGAATGTAGTGAACATGCTAGCAACAGTGATTTAGATAGATTTGCTTTGTTACGGCTTATCAAACTTTTGCAGGTTATTTAAAGCCAGAAGATATTGTGGGGGGGATAAGGATTTAATGATAGAAGTTCATAGGCGGAGAGACTAGTGGGAATTTTTATACTCTTCCCCCTCTTTCTACTACATGTCAATTTCAAATTTTCGCAAACCGGGGGGGGGGGCACTAATGAATGGGTATGTCCCTCTTCCAAGGATATTTGTGGTGAATAAAACGAACCCGATCGGAATTGGAACTCGGCTATCCGATTTCCAATTTCTAGTCCTTATCTATACACCACCCGCACATTCAAGCACCTGATATTACCAAGCGGTCACCCATCTAGGGACTGACCACGCTCGACGTTGCTTAACTTCAGGAGATCGTACTAGAATCAGTGTTTCAACCGTAATATTTCTGGAAGCCCGTCCAAGTCACAAGGACATTTTTACAGACGATGAGACCCCCACCCCGCCAAGTAAAAGACACATATCTAAAATACGAAGGAGACAGTTGAAGTCTCTGTAACGCATGATGAGGAAAGAGGACTTAGAGATGTTAACACTCACGATATACATTGAAGGCAAGAGGGTAACACCTAATGATTTTGTACGAATGGATGGTGGAGTTGGGGGGGGGGCAAAGAGGCGTGGTAAAAAGTCTAATGTTGCTTAGTTTCAAATGACGGTAAGCTGTAGAGAGCTATGATCAACCACATGTTAAGTCACATGTCTACCTGACCAAGAGGTCAATACGTAACTTTCAGCTAAGCTGGTTTATGGGGATAATAAAGCCATTCTTTGAGTGGTGTTAAGAAGAGTCAAGATATCTGAAACTGCAATTTAGATTATTTTTCTTCTTCTAGGTGCAGTGTCTCTTCCAGATGTGTGCAATCATGGCTCTCCACAATTTCCTGTCCTTTGGAGCTATTAATAAATTTTATCTTTTTGTTATCTTTCATAATCCCTGTTCTGCCAACCATTTACATAAACTCATTAGGTAGTTATTCGTTACTTTTCTCTGTCCTTGCTTTCAATATGTCCTGTGAGTGACATTATTGTCTAATAAGTATTTTTTTTAAATCAATTCACCCCAAGCAACATTACTAAGACGCAAGGGCGCCGATGAAAGTGAAAAGGAAAGGAAAAGATTTTAGAAGAAATCAGAAACTCAACCTTAAACAGGAAACAAGGGATACACCTCTACTCCTGTTCAAAGTTAATATATATTTTACGTACTTGTTTTATCTCGTGAATATTTCACGGTTTTCCTGTTTGCAATTTCTGATGAATGTTAATTATTCAGTTCATGATTAAATAAGCACATGGCGAGTTCGACGACAATAAAATATCTATAGAAATTAACCT
The DNA here is from genome assembly GCA_903632075.3 of Acanthosepion pharaonis. Lineage (NCBI taxonomy): Eukaryota > Metazoa > Mollusca > Cephalopoda > Sepiida > Sepiidae > Acanthosepion > Acanthosepion pharaonis. The sequence goes on along the minus strand of CAHIKZ030004304.1, from coordinate 9,283 downwards.
ATCGCATCGTTTAATATCTGAGCTTAACAACTGTTAAATCCCGTACTTATGAACACTAATGGCTATGTCCCAATCATAGTTGGACACTATTGTAAGTGGGAGTAATATGATGTCTAAGTAGCCCACCACTAGCAGTGGTTCACCTATTTCACGCCGCTGGCGAGTATTGTATTTTGTTGATGTTATAAAGATTACCATTTCATTTCCAAACTCTGTTTTGGTTATTCCTCATTCAGTAACCCTTTCTAGGTTACAACATATATACACATCCACACAAACACAAACGCATTGTATATAAGAGTTTACTATAAGAATGCATTGCAAATGATTTTACTATGAGAATGCATTAGAAATGATTTAATAAGAAGCCATTGGAAATCATTTTACTATAAGAATGTATTGGAAATGATTTTACTATGAGAATGCACTGTAAATGTGTTATATACCGTACCTATGAACAACATTATAGGTATGTCCCAATCTTCATAAATACGTTGGACACTATTGTAAGTGGGGGTATTATGTTGTCTAAGTAGTCACCCTATGTTATACTGGAATACACCTATTCTATTGTTAATAGTCTCTCCCACCTATAATAAGTAGGAGTAGTAGTAGCAGTCGGGTCAGTGACTTGGTCAGTCAGTCAGTCGACGTCGGACGACCGTTAGTCGGATACTAAAGTATCAGCCACCACAACTAGATTACTGCGTCATTACCTACTCTATCAAGTTCCTAACGTTTTGTACGTCGAACCTATTTTAGGACCGACTTAGTACAAATACAAGCCTCCACTGTGAAACCACTACATAATACCCTAGCAGTGGTTTACCTACTTCACGCCGCTGGCGAGTATTGTATTTTGTTGATGCTATAAAGATTACCATTTCATTTCCAATCTCCGTTTTGCCGATTCCTCATTCTTGGTTACAAAACTTTAGCAAAATATTGCAATAACGACCATAGATAGCAATGTTGATCATTATTTTAAGAAGTAAGGGGGTACAAATGAAGAGATTTGAAATTTCACTGAAACAACACTTCTGTCTGTCCTTTATTTTCTCACTGAACGCGAATATCGTCTCTGATATGTTTTGTTTTTCTCCTCGATCAAAACGGAGTATAACATTATTTATGAGGTATTGGCAACAGACGTTAAACCCATTTTTTTCCATTAAAACCAAGTAGGGGTCTCCGATATGTACTTTGCCTTCCCACGCTATCAAAACGTGGTAGTCCATCTTTTTTTAGGAGATATTGGCCGGGTGTAACGTTCGTAGGAAGTAAATACCGAAGGGCGGTACAATCACAATTATTATAGGATATTTATCAAATTTCAGAGCTCGACGTGAAACTGGTTGTGAATAACAGACAGACACTTTCCAATTTTATATATAGCTTAAAAGTATGTTTCCCAAATTACTTTCATTGTTTATGTCAAAGAAATGTTCACTTTAATATTTGCAATTAATCTTTATGCGTTGTTGAGTTCATGTGCAAAAAAAAAAAAAAAAAAAAAAAAACTAATTTCAACTCGACCTTTTATTTAAAAACTGGTCAAACTTGTTAGAAGCAAATTCCTTTGTTCATTTTTTTTTACGCTGACTACAGGTAATAGACAAACAAACAAGTAAATAAATAAATAAAATGGTACTTGCGTGTTTAGTTCAGTGGGTCTTCATTTTGATACTCCGCATTTTCATATTCTCCACCTACAAAAAAACAAAAAAAACAAAAAAAAACAAAAAACGATTTAATTATTGTTATTATTGTAGTAGTATTTCCTTTGGTTTCTGGTCTATACTCATTTCATTCCGCGTCCCGACCAGAGACCTAAGGTCAGAAATGGCATCGTGACATTTTCCACTAAACAGTTTTGAAAAAAATATCGCATATATTTTATATACGTAAAGCCCGTCGTAAGGTGTGGATTGTAATTATGAGTATTGTCATATATAAAAAACACACACGCATATATAATATGTAACATAATATATATATTAAAATAAATTCATTGAGGATTTCTCTAATAGATACCCTCTTAAGCTCTTAAAGTCTAGATTCAACCTTTGTCTATCTTAAATCTCATTTAAACCGTCTCTTTATGCTCTTACTACAAGCTCAGTCTATAACGCTCTACCTTGAGTGACGCTTTGACCGTGTACTGGATGAACCCTAGCATAATAGAAAAATTCTAGCCAAAACAGATATAAGCCCAAAAATCACAGACCATATTTACTTTGTGGAAATTTGTGTGCTTTTTTTTTTTTTTTTAATGTTCCCCCAATACAAGTCCAAAGAGCCATAAAAGATAAAGAGTTGCTTTGTGACGTTGTTGTATGGCTGTAAGTGTAGATTATGAGGATATGACGGATAAACAACGGTTGGCCTTAAAGCTGAAAAGATTATGGCGATTAGCAAAGCATCGTCTTTAGAGTCCGTTTCACAATGCAGCGGTTCTCGAAAAGAATCCGGAGAGAACCGAAAAGAATCCGGAGAGAACCGAAAAGAATCCGGAGAGAACCGAAAAGAATCCGGAGAGAACCGAAAAGAATCCGGAGAGAACCGAAAAGAATCCGGAGAGAACCGAAAAGAATCCGGAGAGAACCGAAAAAAATCCGGTAGAACCGAAAAGAATCAAAACCGAAAATTCCGGAGAGAACCGAAAAGAATCCGAATTTTGAACCGAAAAGAATCCGGAGAGAACCGGAGAGAACCGAAAAGAATCCGGAGAGAACCGAAAAGAATCCGGAGAGAACCGAAAAGAATCCGAACCTATGTACGTCCTATGGCGTCTCATAGCTGTGAAGATCTAAACTGGTGGAACTACGGAATGTAGCTCGTCAAAATTTTTGGCATGAAAATAGCGATAGATTAGCTAGAGTCTTTTGATATTTAACACACGAGAAAGGAGCTGCTGGGTGGAAAATAATTCATCATCCACAAGTCCGCGTAAACCATTTTGAACGCTGTCAAGGTGTTATCTTAGTGCAAAAGGTCTATCGAGTCAGGGGAAAAATTACTAGAATACCCCAACTTGTGTGCCAAGATACCCGTTACATGGCTTTGATCAAGACTATTGAAAGGACTGGACAATAAATCTTACTCTTTTCGCTCTAAAATCATATAATAAAAGAATTGTTCAATCTTCCTATATTATTTAATATGGTTTGGATGTTGTTTTTTTTTTACCGGCATATCAAGCCGAATTAATGCTGAAATCTAAATATGAAAATTCAAATTTTATAATTAATTCAAGACAATGATATTACTTCATGATCAAATTATAATGACAGTGGAATCTCGGTTCACGAAATTAATTCGTTCCTGAAAGTCGTTCGTAACTCGAAATGTTCGTAAACCGAAACCATTTTCCCAATAGGAATCAATGTAGAGAAAAAAAAAAATCACAATAAAATTGGGAAAGGAAAACACACCACAACACACGGCGGTCGACTCAGAAATTATTCCGCGGATTAACTCGGTTCGGCAATGTTGTTCGAGAACCGAAATTTTGTTCGATAACCGAGGCATTTTCATCTCGAATTTTCTATTCGAAAACCGAGGTTGCAATGTATTAATTCTTCTTTACCAAATAATCTTACGGAATCAAACCAGGAGTGAACACTTTTTTGACAATGTATGCCAGGTCTTTAATTTTAATATAAAATGTATTGACTGCCATCTTATTATAAACGAGTATCGTTGGTAATTTTTTTTTATGAAAATTTATTGCTTTTATTTTTACTATAAAAATCTATTTTTATACTTTCTTCGTTCTTTCATTTTTTTTTTTTTTTTTGGAGGGGGTAGGATTAACAGCTGGGACCCTAACAGGTGCTACCGCCCAGGATCAAGGTGAACCTAGGAACAACAGAGTCATTACTCGCGCCTCAAAAGCTCCAATCTCCCAATCAGAGTCCTTGCTGCCGGATGTAGTTTATCGTTATACCTAGGACGGTTTATGTTATTTAAGCAAATGGAGGAAGTATTTTGATACTTCAGTTTGTGTTGTAACTGTCGCAGATACACTACTACTATTATTATTATCATCATCATTATTATTATTATTAGTAGTATTTATAAATAATGTTATAGGTAAAATTGGTTGGCGGCTAATGTAGAAGGATGCCTCCGATTCAAAACTATGGAGAAGGCATCTGAAAACCATGTCAAAAATCGCCAATAAACATGAAAATTCACAAATAAGGAAAAAAGAAGCAGTGGAGAAGCATAGCCGTATACTCCTTAAAGAGACATGGTATAAAACATGCCCGAAGAAAACACATGGATCGATCACTTATCTCCTAGGTAGCAGGATAAACAGCCTTGGGATGCAGCAAGTCTAGGAGGACAAGGCCTTCTCGGGCTAATATACAGGTAAAAGTATATAATGAATCCATTGCTAGGTCAGCTGCTAAGAAAGAATCTGTCTATAAGTCTACCATTCATTCATAGCTTGAATATTGCTGTCACATGTGGTCCGCTGTTCCTCTTATATATTTAGAGATTCTTTATAAAATCCAAAGAAGAATCGGCTATATTACTGGCCCTGATCTGGCCTCTCGGCTTCAGTCCCTTTCCCACCGCTGTAAAGTTGTTCGGATGAGCTCTTCGCTATGCTACCTAAACTTTATGAAAGTAAACGCAGTACTAGACTGGAAACGAGGTCTCATCTATATACAGTTGAGTTGGCTAGATGTGACAGGCTAAAAGTTTCTTTTCTAGTACTTCTTGCCGGCTCCACGCTTTCCAGTCAACATTAATCTTCAAGAATTTAAATGCAATGTCAATCGTTATCTTTTGTCTTCCTGTTACACTTCTATTGCTCGCGATCTTTAGTAATGTTTCTGTTTACTAATTCTTTCATATCCGGTGACGTGTCTTAGTGGCTTTACGGCCTTGTTTCGGGTGAAGTCGATTAAAAAATATGGGCACAAAAACTGTAACAAAAATTAAAACCAAAAAAAAAAAAAAAAAAAAAAAAACCTCCCTCCAAAAAAAAAAAACAAAACAAAACAAAAAAACAAACAACACAAACCACTAAAAACAACAAAAACCACTAAAAACAAAAATAGACACCCCCCCAAAAAAAACAAAACAAAACTAAAAACAAAGAGACAAAAACAAATCAGAATTTAAAACTGAAGTCAAGACAACGAGAAGCCACTCCACTATCTTTATCCAGGATGTCATGACAATTCACAAATAAGAAAAGGAATCTATGGTTAACTACGATCTCCTTTGTTCTAAAAGGATGCAGCATAAGAGATTAAAAAGTAAAGAACCCTTGACGTTAACGCTAACTAATGTTAGGTTAGTTTTACAATCGACTGACAGCCATTGTGCTCCATAAAACGTTGCCTTGTACAAAATCAAGTTTCGTAAATTGTCACTAAGCAGTTGAAGTGGAGAATCTTCATAAAATAAGCGGAATGTCGACGAGCGAACAGCTCGTCGGTATTTCGAAAGGAGAAACGGCAACCATGGTTATTAGGATGGCGGTTGTAAGATTTACAGGTGAAAGAAACAACAAAAAACAAAAGAAAAAAACAAGACAAAAAAAAACAAAAAAAACAAAAGAATTGGAGACCGTCGTACAGATTTGTATTAGATCTTTTTTCCCCGTTTTTAAAAATGGACGCCGAGTTTCTCATGAATCTCTGACTCAGAATAAATGTAAAAATAACCATTACCAGAAATAGAGTAATTACAACTGGATTCAAACAAAAAAAACAAAGTGAAAATATATATATATATATATATATATATATATATATATATATATATATATATATATATATATATATATATATATTATTTGTGTGTGGCTTTTTTTGGCTTTTTGATTGAATGGTGACAGGATGAATAGTAGGCAAACAGGTCTTAAAGAAATAGCAAAGCGTAAGAACAAAATGAATCGACAGATCCGCTTATGCTTTTTTATGCAAAGAATAACAAATTGAGGTTTGAATATGTTTTATAATATATACTTCTCGTCTGAGAAAGATTTGTAACTATAGGTTAAAGCATTCGACTGACGGTCGTGAGAGTAAGATTCTCTCAGGAAAAGAGGATGAGAAGCCAATAGAGAAGGCGAAGAGACGGGTGCCGTTAGAGAAGGCGAAGAGACGGGTGCCGGTAGAGAAGGCGAAGAGGGTACCTATAAAGTTGCCCTATGGAAATTTGTGGAAAGAAAGCGCTTTTCCACGTGGAGCGATTGCTGAAACATCAATTCAGTGAAGACTGGCTTTATTTTTTTTTATTTCACCCCCAACCAGGACAATAAAGCCAGTAAGACGGAAGGGGTTAATGCGCGTGATTATATATATATATATATATATATATATATATATATATATATATATATATATATGTGTGTGTGTGTGTGATCTTTATAAGAACTATTTTAACATTTCCATACGATTTATATTTAAAATCAAAGATGCAAGCTATCAATTAGAGATATCAAAATCAAATAAATAAAGAAATTGGAAGTGTTTTAATAGAGGATGGAGAGTGTGACACCAGAATCTGAAGGTACATTGGAATGGTGAAAAATGCCTTCTAAAAACTAAGCAAAGGTATTAACAGAATAAATTCGTTAGAAACAAAGTAAAGTGTCTTCAACAGCTATGTAATATCTAATCTGCTATATGGACGTGAATTTTTCACAAACTAAGAGAGAACTTGAGACAACAGAGTCCTGGTCTACAGAAGGATACTGAGAATACCATGGTCGGAGTAGTTAATCAGCAAAGTTTCAAGAAAAGTGGAAACATAAAAAATATGAACACTCACGATCAGAAAGAGATTTGACACTCAGGGGACAAATCTAAGGCAAGAAAAACATGGAAATAACAAGAAACCTGCCTGACAAGCGTGTGTAGACGGATGGCAGAACAGCGAGATGGAGGGATAAGAAGAAGGCAAACATTTCTAAGCGCACTATTTACATTATTCGGACTATTGTCCTCATCTTTGTCGCCATATTTATTACAACGTTTCGGCCGTTGTACGCTCCGGCCTTCTTCAGGTGGTTGGAATGTCGAACTGAACCCTTTATTTCGCTCACTGGGGTAGACTGTTCTAGTTTCACGTGCCATGTCTAATGGATGTCAGTTATCAGTTATCTCCTGTTAATTCCCCTCTGAAAGTTCTCCACTGCCTTAACGGGGTATTGAACTCACACTCTTTGGGACCTGTCACTGGATCTAACTAACGCCTTTATCCACTGTGCCATGTGTCCATGGCACAGGGGATAAAGGCGTTGGTTAGAAGGAGGCTGGAGCGTACAACGGCCGAATAATGTAAATAGTGTACATAATACCTCATCTCAGAAATATACACAGATACTGAAGGGCCGAAACGTTGTAATAAATATGGCGGCAAAGATGAGGACAATAGTCCGAATAATTTAAATAGTGTACATAATACCTCATCTCATAAATATAGACAGATACTTCTAAGCGCTCCGAAGGAGATAAATTTATGGAGAGTAATGATCGTTAACGTCATGAAAAGGTTACGGTGCATACAGATACACCACCGAATTTTCGGCAGCCTATAATTTGAAACCTCTTAATCCGGATATCGTTACGATAAAGCATTTGGTTTTCACTCGATTGCTGAACTAATTCAGCTATTTAATTAGCATATATTGGAAATTGGAGCTTGACTCTCCGATTAACAATTCAGAGTCATTATCCATTACACCATCCGCACATCCAAGCTTCGAGCAACTGGTATCCCTAAACGATCACCTATCTAGGTACTGGACATTTGTGATAGTACGGGTACCTGTGCTTCAACGTGATGTGGACATAAGCCTCTTGCTATTTACATAGATGTAAGAAGCAGAGATTAATTCATACCTTTCCCTAAGGGTATTTGCGTGTAATGAAATGTAACGAACACGACTGGAATTCGAACTCCGTTTTTCTCATTCCGGGCCGTTATTTACACATCCAAACTTTCACTGTCATATGGCCATATCACATCGTTTCTCGTCATATCACGGAAGTTAAGCAACGTTGAGCCTGGTCAGTACCGATATAGTGACTATGTTTCAGAGATACATATAGGCTAAATAAGCTGTAGCTTAGAGCCACACATCCTCGGGGAGTATGCGTTTGTGGGGGTCAGAGGAACGTACCCCAGGGATCCCCGCTCTAAAATTATATTTTTATTTTATTATCAGTTTTTATTCTTTAACACTAAATCATCAAAAATTATATATAATCATTAATAAATAATAATAATAATTATTAAAATTTTTTTTAACAGAATTTCTTTTCGAGAAGGCCCTCGAATTTTATTTAAGGCCTCTGCAGCTGAAAGTCTGGCTCTGTATAATACTATTTCAAGAGTATCTCGAAAACAGAGATCGGCAAGAAAGACTGACTGACCTTGCAATTCTAAGACTTTTTTTTTTAAGCGATTCACCCCAAGCAAGGCGGGAAGCCATTAGGACGCAAGGGGTTACAGAAGATTTGGAGCAAGATCAGATAGGAGTGATAGAAGAAAGGATGAGGAGAAGGATAGTGTGTAGATCAAGGCAACTGGAGACGTCGATTGACATTACATTTGGATAGTTGGAGATTTCTAAGTAGATTAAATACTGTTATTTATCTTCTAACTTTTATCCTCATCTTTGTTGTTGTTGTTGTTATCACAACATGTTAACAGCTGCACCCCCCGACCTTTATTAGATGTCTGACGATCCGAGTAAAATTCAGGGAATTTCGAACTGAAACCGTTATTTAATCTACAAAGTTCTCGTTCCAATGTCCAGATCTCGGAACATCTCGCCTTTTTCTTATTAAGTGCCGATTAGTGGTTGCTAGTCGAGTTCCCACGGAGTCTAAGTCTGTACCACCTCGGTCAGGGATTGAACTTACAATTGCTATGTCATCCAATTCACGAACCAACTCTTAAATCCGCTGGAATGTTGTCCCATAGGTCACTAGCTGAATTGTACTAAACAGGATGAAAAGACCCCCCTCCCTCGATCTTTGAAGGTTAGACGGACCGACAGATTTCTGAAGAAGGCAGGAAGGCATAGCAACCGAAACGTCAAAATAAAAATGAGGACAATAATCCGAATGTAAATTATATAAATTATGAAGTTGTTATCCCAGAAATTTAATACTGGGACAGAAAAAAAATTGCAAGCGATTTTAAATCAAATCATTTGCCGGTCAGGCCAGTAAAGTAGTAACATTCAATACTATGGTCATATATCCAGATATATATTAAAAATAAAGAACGAAAAGAAACCAAATCG
>CAHIKZ030004303.1:0-32924 GCA_903632075.3 Acanthosepion pharaonis | reverse complement strand
GCCTCTGTGACTGTGAAGATATACGTGCTTGCTTTTTTGACAAATAAGTTTGTCAATTGATTTTCTTTTCCAAAATCTTTCATTTTTCATGTTTGTAGGATAATAGTTTAAAATGATTATTTTATCTTTTAGAAACAGTTATCTGTATTCACATCCATATCCTTAAATAATGGAGCAGTGAATAAATGCAGAACTTTGGAGGTCAGATCAAACAATGGTTGGAAACATCTGATCTCTAGGTTGTTTACTGGAATTTCACTTTTTTTTAATGAGAATAAGTCATAAATATGCAACAAATTTATTAGTTAAAACAATTTTTTTCTCTCTCAAATTTTTCACCACATATAAAAGGTGTTAAACATTAACTCACAAATTTTTCCCTATTTTAATGAAAAGACACTAGTGGAAACTATTCTTAAAAATTTGGAGAATCTTTCTGCTAGCATCTACCTTATAAAACTTTCAAACTTGCATGTTTCAATATCCTTTATTTTTTATTCTTTAATTTTGCATGGATCATCTGTCATTGGTTTTAGCTTTACTCATATTGGAGTAAAAAATCATAAGTTTGACAATAATAAATTAATTTTGCTAAACATTAAATATTTCAAGCATTATAGAATCTAATGTGTTTTATCTTTTTGTTTTACAATTCTTGTTCATATACAATTTTACATTTCTGAATAATGGCTGTAAGGTTGCAAGAGATCAATCAAATATTGGTAATAAAGTCAAATGCCAATGTTCTTTACCCATTCCTATTTTAGATTATTTTAAAGCAACAACCTGGCAAGAAAGATATTACATGAATGAAATTTAACCTAACAAAATCCAAGAGTTATAGTTCTTAAAATAGCTTTGTCAGTGGATTGAGACTTTCCTTAGATGTTCATGCATAGTAGCATTTTATTGATGAAATATCTAAATTATTCATGTACATACAACTTCTTTTAAGATAAATGATTAAAATGGCATTCAAATGAACCCTATCTCTTTTAAAGAGATCATCTTTCAAAAGCAAACCTGTGGGCTGGTAAATGAATGAATCACAAATCAAGAACAGTATCAAATAACATTAAACCACATCACATGCAGATATTTCAACATTGGCAACAAATAAAATTTTCTCTCTAAAAAAGTCAATTTAAAAAGAAAAATAGCATAATCAAGATGCTGACTTTTAAGCACTACTTTAAAAAAAATTTAACACCAAATCCTCATCAGTTCTAAATAGCGATAACAGATAATGGATTTTAAAAACCTTTTTCCTGTAAAAACTGTTTTTTTTTTTTTAAAATTTTGTAAATTTCAACTGACAATAATGTTAATTTTCGGTCAGTGTATGCTGAAATAAGCTGTAAAAAATCGAAAACCACCAACAAGCTAGTTAGATTCAGTTGTTCGGTATTCCACCAGATAAGAGATTCCTAGTGGATATAGTCAACTCACTAACAGGGATAGTCCTAGGTATGATTATAAACTACATCCGGCAACAAGTCCTCTGATCAGGGGGGGTTGTAAGGCGAATAAAACCACCTCTTAACTGTAGTCGTCCTTAGGTCCACCTGACCCGGCGGTGTGTTAGCACTGCTTTAGACAGACAGTGGACCTTCAGACAAAAATAAAAACACTATTAAAATATAAAAATAGATGTTGTTATAGTGACTATATATATATATATATATATATATATATAGTAAATGGCCAACAATACCCATTTATGGCAGAATTACCAACAATATATTTTTTCTGTAGTTGGAGGTACACAATTGAGTTCAAAAATATTTCGGCATTAAATGACCGATGGAGATGTTGATATTCCCCAAACAAAATCAACCAACCAACCAACAGGGAAGTTTATATTCATCATATGTTTCTCTTATTCCTTAATCTTAGAATCTTGAACTGGACCAACTTGGATTAAATACATGAATTAAGTCCGAAATTTCGTAATTACCGAAAAGGCCAACACTTAACGATGACAATATGTACTAAGTCCGAGATGATGTGGCAATAACAATGAAAATAAGTTTGAATAAACCAATTTGTACTTATAATTCCTCATCTATGAAATAGCCGAACTGTTATAGCTGTAACAACCAAATGACGACACGATTAGAAATATGGAATTTTCGCTATCACTTATCCCGGGGAGAAAAATTTAAATTCATTTGATAATACAATTATACATTATCAATACTGCTTGATGAGAATTAAAAGCTGATACAACACTGTATTATGAAATATGTGTATAGCTTATACAGAGGGTGATGAGTAAATTGGCGCCATTTTATAATTTTAATTTCGCGCATGCGCCTTTGTTTATTTTTTATTTTGTCGATTGCACATTATAGTAGGCTCAATTGGGCACGTTCTGTGAGAAAAAGAGCACCATGACGCAATTCACTCTGCCGGAAATTTTAAAACAGCTTACTGTACTGCTTGGCATTCGCACCGGAAGCTTCAATATGAACATTACAGAATATTTGGATGTCAATTTGAGTACAGTGCGGAGGATTCGGAAGGAGATGTGTCTAATGGTGATTACGAAGGTGTTTGGAGTGTTCACTATTGATGATGATGTTATGCCTCCATTGACCTCTCCTCAAACTCAACACAGGGAGGCCTGTATCAAATGCACTGAGAAGGTAGTACATCCCTGGATCAAGAGGGTTACTGTTGCAAGACCCTACGTTTGGCAACTGTGCACCATGCTACACAAGTAGGAGAATCTAGTCATGACTGTCAGGCAATTTCTGCGACCACATCAACCCTTCTGATCTGGCCACCTAATTTCCCATTTTGCAACCCCCATTGATTAGTTTGTGTGGGGCGCAGTTTAGCGAGAGATCAGCAAGACTCTTTTTTTTACACCTAATATGAACTGAATGCAAGGATTATGGCAGCATTCACCAAATTAAACATGGAGACTCTCCAGAGGATTTGCAGGAGATTCCAAAGTTGACTGGAGGCCGTGGTTGAAGCCAATGGTGACTTTTTATTGAATAAATTTGCTTTTTTAGTATTTCAAGATATTTTTGTGTAATTTTGGTAAATATATCTGTTAAAATGAGAAGTCAGTGTTTTTGTTGTTTTTATTTTTGTGCAATTTAGACAATTTATCCATCGCACTCTATATAGTTATATAGTACTTCAAATTCGAAGAAACGCGTTTTATGATGCGCCGTAGATATATAACATTTTAAAAAGTTTGATTGCAAAATCGACCGCGTGTCATCAGAACTAGATTTTCAAATACTTAAACTTGTATCATACAACAGTATAACAAATTGCACTGGCGTTATCAGGACATTATTTTTCTTATCTGTTGTCGATATTTTTTAAAGCACAAACCTTTGCTCGAATTTCCCGCGCCATATGAGTACGTGATCTGTCGCCACTCGCTGGTATCGGCAATTTTGAATAAAGTCGATCAGCACATCTGGTGAGGAAATAGAAAAGAAAGGAAAAAAAACGTCATCTCAGTGATAATTGCAATGAATAAGGATTGAATGATTTTCATTTGTGAATGGATGGGGATCGTTGCTCAAAAATTGAGAAAGAAATAACAGATAGAAATCGAATGCATATCCCCACCCCTACATTTCAACATATCATCTCGGGCGTATCTTTAACCCTTTCTATCAACATTCTAGCGTTCCTACATAGAAATACTGGTTTTGGGGAAGCGGTTCCATTTGAGCACTTTTCCAGCCGCCCCCTCCTTGTAGAACGTCTGTTACGTTCTGTTGGACAGGATTAAAGTCCAAGTTTTATTAATCCGTTGGTATATCCTATGAAATGAAGCGTGTGAGAAAATAGCGGGAAGAATGAAGTCAACTACTGTCTGAGGTGATTGTGCTCATTTTGTGTTCATACCCTTTGGTTGCCGGTGGAGAATAGAAGGCTGTGGGGGAAAAGAATTATGGAGTTGACTAAAAGTAAAATATTCATTTATATGCGATGTCCTTCCTGGAAATTTTCAATGGTTAGCGTGCTTGTTTTGTTAGAACAATTGCGACTGAGTAGTGAGTTCGCTCCTTACTGGGTGTTTCCCACTTTCGGCTTTGTTCGAGACATCTAGGCCAGGGGTCGGCAGTTTTTAGCTATGTGCCGACTTAGGGTTTTAAAATCACACAGTGTGCCAACAGCATCCGTAGTTTTATAAATGTCAAGCTCAATATACCTTTTCTAGAATATATTTTATATAGTAATATATACAATAACATGTACACCACATTAACAGAAATAAACTTTTGAAAAGTTTTTTTTTTAATTTTATTATTAATGGGGGCCTTGTCTTTTGCATGATCTTAGCATTAATAAAAGACTCACGTTCATACAAAGGTTTCCTTGTCTATTTATTGGTGTCCTTATTATGGTGCTCTTAGAAGATGAAACAAGCCGGGAGTCCAACGAGTGAACAGATTTGAAACCGTTAATTGTGTTCATTTTGTGCTCATACCATTTGGTTGCCGGTGGAGAATAGAAGTCTGTGGTGGAATAGAATTATGGAGTTGACTAAAGTAAGATTTTTTTTTTTTGTGGATGCTATCCAAACACTTTTTTTTCTTTGGTCCATTGTTCTGGGTCTCAATCTGATGAAATGATTTTTTTTCATGTGGATGCTATGCATGGCACCAAATTCGTTCAGAATGGTATACAACAGGGTCGGCAACCTTTTGCTAACTGTGCCTGTCTTAGGGTACTAAAATCATTCAGTGTGCCAATAGCATCCGTACATGTCAAGATCAATATACCTGTTCTACAATGTATTTTATATAGTAATATATACAATATTATGTAAACCACATTAATAAATAAACTACTTTTTAAACGTTTTTTCTTAATTTTTATTATTAATGGGGATTCACTTTGCATGATCTTAGCATTAATAAAAGATTCCCGTTCCTAGAAAGGTTTTTGTCTATTTGTTGGTGTCCTTATTAGCGGTGCTCTTAGAAGATGAAACAAGCAGAGAGTCCAACGATTGAACAGTTTTTGAACAGCTAAATATCTTCTTTGCGAACTTCGTTATGTCATTTGTGGCTGCGTGCCGTTGAAATTGCTTGGCGTGGCACGCGTGCCGTAGTTTGCCGACATCTGGTATACACCATTAGTTGTATATAACCACCTTCTCGGATCAATCATTAAAATGGCTTTAAGGAGAGAAGCGTGTAGGTTTTAGCGAGGACCATCTATCTTGGACTAGTGCTACATAATCACAAAGGACTTTAACAGAAACTGCATCCCTTGAAGACTTCGAGCAGTTGCAATAACTAAAATAGATAGCGTTTAACTTTACGAGAAAATAATGGCATAATTAATGTAAACATTTTAAGAAAGTGTTAAGAAGGAACCCCCCCTATCAATACTGGTAAAATAATAAGAGCTACTGCTAAACCTATTTGAGAAAATTGTCTAAACAACTGTCGTAGTAATGGCGATATAGTAACGAAAGGCTGGCAATCCTTCTGTTTGATAAAGGTTACAGGGTAGAGAGTGATTCTCACCACAACCGTAAGCGCTTTTGAAGGCCTTCAAGGCTGGATAGTGAGGACTGAACAGCACGAGCCCAGGTATGGCTCCAATCATGGTTTGTTCTTATAAAAGATGAAACTTACAAGCAGGGGTTAGGTATTTAAGCATTTACTTGATAGATGACCTTTTTATGTTGCTATTCCTCACTAATATAAAAATAAAGGTTAGGATAGAAGCTCGTGATGAATACTAGAAAGAACAATAACAGCTACTGTACTTGAGAAATCTATTTGCCTGAAAAATTGTTTGATCATAAAGATTTTATAAATTTCCACCGAAGGGAGAACCCTCTTTTCAGTGACCACCAAATGTTTCTTTTTAGAAGGAAACGGCTACCATTTGCCTTTTCTTCTTTTTTGCAGTTTTGCCATCCATTCATTCAAACAGCTTTCATCATAAAAACATGAAACAAAAATCTAATTTTGTTTACTTTAAACTCAGATTCAAATCACGGAAAAACATAGGACTGATCAAAAAATGTTCATATTCAAAGAATGAGATAAAAAAAAAAAAAAAAAACAAAAGTTAGAATTTGTTTTTTGTTTGAAAATTTTTTTTTCACACCAAAAATTCATTGTACGTTTTTGAGTTTGTGCATTGCTTTTTGATTTCTTTATTTTTGACCCCCCTCGTTTTTCGTTTAAATTATTTTTCGTTTGAACTGTTGATTTGATTTTGTTTTTTTTTTCACGTGTTGTTTTTTTTTACAGTTTCTATTTTATTTTATTTTCGTTTCTCCCGTTTTACTTGGTTTTAGTTTGTCTGTTAATTATTGTTCTTAACAAAGAAAAAAAAGAAGAACGTAAAGGCGAACCTTTTTTTTTTTTGCAACTGCTGCGGGGAGAAATCCCCATGGCGGACATTCTTCAAAGGAGGTACACCAAGTCCTACGGGCTGCAAACTGACACACCAGTCGCCACCAAAAAAATCCATTCTGGACGGGGAGACAGTCGAAAAGGAAGAACGCTCTACTTGAACATATCAGGAACAAAAAGAAATATGGTGAATTCGTCAAAGGAAATGAATTCCTGACGATCCAAGAAGCATTCGATGGATAGCAAAACAAAAACCATCTCCCTTCTGACAGCAGATGTGAAGAGCCGGCATTGGCTGGCTTCAGTAGGGAAAGTATGGAGGAGGTTTGTCAAAGCCTGAAAAAAGTTCCCAAATTATTGGCCAGAAGATCAAATGCCATGTGGGACATCCTCCTAGCTACAGAGCAGGAAGCCAAGCAACTGTCAGCAAGCATACTGCAAACAACTTTTTCAATTATCGTATGCAGGCGGAATATATAGGCACCAGCGAACAAAGATCACGGTGCATGGGGTTCCTATAGACATTGGAGCAGACAGGATAGGAGGATTCTTTGCCAAGTATGGTCAGGTAGAGGATGTGTCGCCTGTGACTAGCAAATCTGGCATAGCCATCCACACATGGCCCTCATCAAGTCATTCTGGACAGGGGAGGCTTTTAGGGACATTCCCAATACTCTCATATGCCGTGAAAAGAGGATGCTGGTGGTGGTGGAGGGACGTAAGCCATTTTGTTGGTCATGAAGTGTTCTGGGACACATGGCCAAGGTGTGCCCAGGTAAAAAGGCAGCCTCCACCTCCAGCTACAAAACCAACAACTTTTTCTAGCAACAGCATCAAAACAGTAATATCATCAGGAAAGGCCTCGGATGGGGAATGGGTGAAGGTAAAGGGGAAAAAAGCGGCACCTTCCCCTGAATGGAACAGGCAGCCGCCCAAAACAGCAGCAGCCACAACAAGAGAAGGGCAGCCCCAAGAAGCCACAACAAGAGGCAGCCCCAAGAAGCCCCAACAAGAGAAGGGCAGCCCCAAGAAGCTGCGGAAAAGCAACAACAAACCCAAAAATGGAACAGCAGGCAAAAGTAGCGAAACAAGCAAATCGAGAGGGGGAGATGGAAGTGGAGGAAATGCCCCCACCACGCTCTTCCTCGTCAAAAAGAGGGAGGGATGAAGAGGACACAGATCCCACCAAAAAGAGAAAGTGTCAGGGAAGAAGGAGAGAGAGAGAAACAACAGCATCAAGATCACCATCTCGTCCTACTACATCAGAAGAAGCGGAAGTAACAAAGTCCCGCTCTAGAAGCGCATCGGCATCTCCAGCAAGGTCACAATCCCCCTCACTGTGTAATTCCCCCCCCCCTCTACCCAACCCACTACCCAACCCCTACTCAGTCATCTACCCAACCACCTTCTACTACCCCCACCGTCAACTTCAACCCCGCCACACCCCCTTCCAGGGAAAAGAAGGTGAAAAAAACACTTTGACAGGGTGGAAGACATTTGTAGAGTGGACAGGAAGGAGGCGGAGAGGATCTTCGACACAGAGAAAGACACTCTTGGGGCCTCTCTTCAAAGTTACGTCTGTGGACAGGAAGTCTACGGAAGATCCAAAAACTTTCCCCGAGCACCAGGGGTGATTACATGTATACGAGATACAGGGAAGCACCTGAAGGTTTGGGCCCACTTGCAAGAGGCCAAGGATGCCTTCCCTGAGATCCGGATGGTGCAGACAGGCACACCAAACTTGAAAAATTATTCACCTACTGTGCAGGGAGGGTCCCAGTATGTCTCCACCCCTCTTTTACAGGGTTTTAAAATTAACGTACCCCATGGATGTCGGCGGGATTGTCTCGGATGGACGGATGACGTCAGAGATGGTACAGGGCCTGGGACAATCCGTCAAGGGTCCTTACACCCGCAGATTTCCGGCCCGTATGTGAATTAGGTTTTTGCTCTGACTCTTTTTTTTTCTTTGCAGGCCTAGAAAATGGAAACCAAGTTAGCGACGTTAAATGTGAAGGGCTTAAGGGATCGGGGTAAGGCTGCCCGCCTGCTCCGGGACCTTCTGTCCCTGGATGTGGATGTTGCCGCGATCGAAGAGAGACACACTTTGTTTGCAGTGCCGATGCGTGTGTGCTGGAGAACGACTTTGTCGTCTATTCAGCATATGGGGACCAGTTTGCCAGAGGGTTTCTTTTTGCTTGTCAGACGGACTCTTGATGCGAAGGTGGACCTTGTGCATACCGATGCCGAGGGCCGGTTGATCGTGGGTCGATATTGCCGTGAAAAGTGGTTCGTTCATAGTCGTTGCGGTTTATGCGCCCAATGACCAGGAGGAGCGGGTCTCGTTTTTTCGGCAGTTGGGGCCGTTCCTGGTTGATTCAACGCGCCTTGTTTTAATGGGGGACTGGAATGCCATCCTGGACTCCAAGTTAGACAGGGGTGGGGAGCTAGTGGGAGAAGGGGCGATCGTAGCCTGGTTGATCTGATCGGCGATTATGGTCTCGTCGATGAATGCGTCGATCATCCCGGGGAAAAACTGGACGTGGGCTCTTGGTGGCCTTCTGACAAGGTGGTTAGCTACCTTGACAGGATGTTAGTTAGAAGAGCCGACATAGATCTATTAGATTGCCCTACGTTCCACTGGGTAGGCTACACGGACCACAAACTCGTTTGTGCCCGGGTGGCGTTATTCCATAGGCCTAGAATGGCTGGCTACTGGAAGTTCAATCTGTCTTTACTGGACAGGCAGGACTTCCAGGAGCAGCTAACTAGATTAGTGCAGCGGGAACTAGTGGGGGCGGTTATCGGGAATAAGTGGTGGGAAAACCTTAAGTCTAGTATTAGGTCTTTCACCACTGATTTCAGCAAACGGCTCGCTCTAGATAGAGCTGAAAAAGGTGAAGACATAAAGCTAGTTACACCTGGGCGGTGGCTGGGGGGATCCCCTAGAGATAGCCAGCTAGGGCGGCTCTGGATCGTTTGAATAGCGTCAGGTACATGGGCCAGGTAATTAGACATAAGTTAAGCAAGATGTCTTCCGAAGCCGTGAACTTGGGCGCAGATCTGCGCAGGGAAGAGGTCCGTCGAGGTGGCGATCGTTACATTCGTGAAGTCAAGTCCCCGGAGGGCATACTCTTCGGGCCACTGACGACATGTGCGAGGCGTTTCGGCGCCATTTCGAGAGCCGGTTTACCAAGGAGCCTGGTCTCCGTGAGGAGGAGTTTAAATAGCTATTTGGCTGACTTTCCTCGGCTTTACGCCGACTGAAGCGGCTAGCTGCGAGGGAGAGATCACGGAGGGCGAAGTCTACGCGGTATTGAAGAAGGTCGGCAGAGGCAAGTCGCCCGGTCTGGATGGTTTGCCCTATGAATTGTACTTGAGGCTGTCGCACATCTTTGTTCCGATTTTGACAGCAGTGTTCAACAACTGGTTTCGGTCGGGGTCCATCCCCAATCGGATCACCAGGGGTGTGATCACTCTGTTGAAAAGGGCAAAGGTGGTGGGGGAAGCTAGATGATTACAGGCCCATAACTCTGCTAAACACAGAGTTAAAGATTATGGCCAAGATCCTGCAGGAGCGTTTGCAGTCAGTTGCCGAGTCTCTGTTGGGACCTGAGCAGACTTGTTCTGTGAGGGGCCGAACAATTCAGAGCAACCTGCATCTGATCCGCACGATCATAGAGGGCGTAAAAGACGACGAAGAAGCCGCGCTGATCAATTTGGATCAGTCCAAGGCATTTGATAGGGTTGACCATCGCTACCTTGCTACTGTCCTGCAGGCCGCTGGATTCGCACCCAACTTCTGCCGCTGGATTAGCCTCCTGTATCGCTCCCCCAGTGCTGTGGTACAGGTGAGCGGAAGGTTGTCGGACGCGTTCGTGCTGTCTAGGTCGGTTCGTCAGGGTTGTCCGCTGTCGCCTCTCCTTTATGCTTTGGCGTTGGAGCCTCTCCTTCGCCGGCTGAAGGGACAGACCCAGTCCGCCCTACGTGGAATCGCCGTCCCTGGAGGTCTCGAGCCAGGGTTTCCGCGTACGCCCGATGACGTATCTGCTTTCGTGTCGTCCCGCAGCGACATTGAGGCAGTACAGAAGGCGCTTGATCGATGCGAGAAGGTGACGGGGCCAAGATAAACCGCGACAAGTCTTCCGGCTTGCGGTTAGGTGCCTGGAAGGGGTCGATCTTCCGGGCAAAACTTCCAAGTTGGACAGACGGTCCTGTCCGCATTCTTGGAGTGTGGTTTGGGCCCGACCTCCAGCTGGAGAAGAATTGGTCTGAAGTACGAGCAAAGGTCGATTTTGCCGGTAAGATTTGGAATCGACGGAGGTTGTCCGTGAAGGGCAGGGCGGAGGTGTGTGTTACATACATTTTCCCCCTGATTCTTTATCGATTGTCCGTACTTCCTCTCTGTAAAGACCACAGGAAGGTGCTCGAAGCGATCGCTATCCTCCATTTTATGGAGGGACGCGTGAACAGGGTCGACAGACGAGTCTGCACTAAACGTCCGTGTCATGGGGGGGCTGGGAATGCCGCACCTGTTGAGTCACATCCGTGCCTCTAGGTTGGCTTTCCCACGCCGCGCATTGACTAGAGGAGATCCGATTCTGGAGGGGATTGTTGGGGCGCCTTCCCTAGCCTTACCATCAGTCCCCCATCTCGCGGGTTGAGCGCCGTTGTAAACCCCGGGATGAGTCAGTTCCTCCGCGAGTGTCGGTTGGCCTTGAAGGCCATTCCCGTCCAGTGACCTTTCTCGGCCTAGGAAGGTCTTCTATCGTGGTTTAGTGGAGGGTCGCGTGAAGGATAAGCTACGTGATACGCTCGACTTGTCGGAGGAGGAGTATCGCTCCTATTGGTCTTGGGCGCCAGCGGCGGATTACCTCAGTAACCCTGAGTTTTTCGCTTACCTGGCGATTGGCTCGAATCGGCTGCCTCTCAATGACAAGGCGATTCATATGGGGTTTGGGCGGATTTGCCAGACTGTGAACGGTGTGGTCTTGGCTTAGAAGAAACGGCTGCGCACGCCTTCTACCATTGCCCCCTGGTCCGCCCTTATGGGACCATGTCGGCGAGCTGACGGCTCGCCTGCTCCCCGAACAGCTTGTGTCCATTGATCGCGCATACGCGATGTGACAATGTGTCGCCCCGTATTCCGGGAGAAACGAATGGTGTTTCTGATGCTGATGGCTGGGCTCGAATGGTGATTTGGACGACGCAATGGAGGAAGTCTTGCCTGGGCAACCGTCTTTCTTATCAGCATCTAATCCAATTCTTTGAGCATCAGCTCAAGATGAAGATTAGATCTGATAGAAAACGATGCATTCGACAGTCTTCAGCGAAAGGTGGGTAAAAGTAGCAAGCCTGGTTCGTGTGACCGGGGCTAGCCTTGATTTTCTTTTTCTAGGTCAACCTATAGCACATCAGGGTGGCTTCCTGTGGAACCCTCCCTTGGTTAGGTTAGACAAGCTTCAGTTTACCTAGTTAATGTGAGTAAATGTTGTTCCTGGCCTGTATCCCGGCTGCTCTTTGGTTATGGTCCAAGTCGAGATTCCCAACCTCCCCAGTTTGTTTTGGCCCCCCTTTTTATCTCGACTGGGTCAGCTTTACATTTTCCCATTCCGCCATAATATTTTCTCCGCTTTCCCACTCCCTTAGCGAGGCGTCTCTTGATTCTGTCCCCTGGGCAGAATACAGCGGCCTCTCTGTTTTTGAGGGTTGGACGGTCCCTACTAACATGTGTTATGTTTAGTTTGTATTTTGTGTTTATTTTATTTATTATTGGGTTCTTACCTCCTCCCCTTGCATTCTATCATTATTAGAATTTTATGTATATCATTTATGTATCATCAAATTTTTATGGATTAGGGCGCGTTTTGGTAGGTTCCCTTGGAGTGGATGTGGTATTATGGTGGTTGGAGGATTGAACGGTGATGGATGAGTTCTTGTGGTGAATGAGTAAATTGTAATGTATGAATGGGTCGTGAGTCAGATTAGCTAGGTATAAGATAGTAAGTGTTGACCAGCCTTTTCCCCCCCCTTTTGGCCTTGTGCCACAATTGTAACCTTTGTTTGCAATAAATCCTCAGGGTTTGTATTAAGTTACATACACCCAGTGGTTGCGTGTTAGTGCTTCCGTGAAAGTCAAGCTATTTGAAACAAACGGTCAGCTTTTCGTTTATTTTGTGTTGTAAAGTTTTTTTTTGCTTTGTAAAACGTTGAATTTTTTTTCGTTTTTTCCCCAGTTTTCTTTTTGTGTGCGTTTTGATTTGATTTGTTTTTGTTTGATTTTTTCTTTGTGTTTTTATTTACCCCCGCTCCTGTTTTAGTTTTTTTCCTTTTTAATTTGTTATTTTAAATTTATTTTTGAAGTTTGACTTTTTTATTTTGTTTGCAAAAAATACCTAAAAAAAAACCTTTTTTTTTTTTGAGCCGCCGGGTAGTAAACCCCATGGCGGAAAACATAACATTGTCACCGTCTCAGACGGTGCAAACGGTGCAAACGCCACCAACGGAAAAATGTGCCACCGGCGGAAAAGCGTCACCGGCAAAAAGCATCGGCCTGGATAGAAAACAGGCCTCAAAAAGAAGGATGCAGCCTACTACAGCCTTTTAAAAGAAAATAATCGACAAGCATACGTCAAGGGACTGAGCTCTTAACCATCCCGGAGGCGTTAGAGGCGGTTAACTCAAGAATAGTTTCTCTGCTGACGTCCGACGTGAAGAGTCGGAAATTGACTGGAGTCAGCAGGGAAACGATGGAAGAGACACTTAAAAAGCTAAACATCTCTCCAAGGATCTTGGCGAGGAGGTCAAATGCCATGTGGGATATCCTCTTAGC
Organism: Acanthosepion pharaonis; assembly: GCA_903632075.3. Lineage (NCBI taxonomy): Eukaryota > Metazoa > Mollusca > Cephalopoda > Sepiida > Sepiidae > Acanthosepion > Acanthosepion pharaonis. Next base: position 19,736 of record CAHIKZ030004303.1, on the reverse strand, counting down.
CACAGAAGGAGAGGCAAAGCAGTTAGCGGGCAGTACAATGGCGACCAATAACGTCAGACTTCAGACGGAATACGCGGGTACCGACGTACCAAAATTACGGTGCATGGGGTGCCCGTGGATATTTCAACAGATAGGCTGGGTGCGTTCTTCGCCCAATATGGACCAGTCGAGGAGGTCTCCGTAGTTACCAGCAAGGCGGGCATTGCTACGGGCGACATGACGCACGTTAAATAGGAGGCATTCAAAGAGGTACCCAATACTCTTTTGTGTCGGAATAAACGGATGCTGGTGGTTGTGGAGGGAAGAAAGCCACACTGTTGGAACTGTGGGGTATTTGGGCATATGTCCAAAGACTGCCCAGGTAAGCTCCGCAACCTCCACCCAGCCCAACAACAACGGCGGCAGTGGCCACCACAGTAACAACAAATAAAGACAAGCCCGCAAGCGGTCTCAACAACACCAACAACACCAGCAGCAACATCAAAAGCATCGGAGAAAGCTTCAGAAGGGGAGGACAACGGTGAAGGGCAGAAAGAATACGCCCTCCTCACCCTAAACAAATGGCTCCAGAACAACAGCGACCACCACAGGGCCGAAAAACAAAAGCCCCAGAAGTTGGACAAACAGCCTGTAAAACAGGCAAAAACCAAAGAGGGTACATGCAACCCGGAGAAACAGGCTAAGCAGCCGAAGGAAAAAGCAGCTGGGGTCTCAGAAAGAGAAACACAACCCAAAAAGAGCAACAGAAGCAGCGACAGCAAGAACAATCGACTGCAGAGGAGAAGATGGAGGTTAAGTAATTTGTATCCACCCCTGTACATCAACCTTGAAGAGAGGCAGAGAAGAAGAGGAGGAAGAGGAGGGGAAAAACCAGAACAACCAGGAAGGAGTAGGAGTCCAGCTATTTCTGGGTCAGAGTCATTCTGTACCCTCCCCTAGAAAAAGTTAAAAGCCCCAAAGCCAGGAGCATCTCTTCCTCCCCTTCGATTGACGCTCCCCATCTCCATCTACATCCCCCCTCTGTGTAGACCCACACATTGCCTCAGGCGTCTGAGGCCTCCCCACCCCACCCGTCAAGAAAAAGAAGGTGAAGAAGAAAAACTATTTCTCTGAACCCAAGAAATCTGTAGGGTAAATGAGGGTGAATTAGAGAAAGATTTACCCAAGCACAAAAAGGCCCTACTAAGCATGTTGTTCAAAAGAACATGGTTGATGGCAAGACAGTGAAGATCCCCAGAACTTCCTGGGGGCCCCAGGGGTTATTAATTGTATAAGGGAGACGGGGAGTCGACTCAAAGTATGGAGCCATGTATGAGGCAAAGGAGGCCTTTCCAAAAATTAGAATGCTGGAGACGGACTTACATGTTGTTAAAAAAATCAGGGCAGTTCTGTTCCGGGAGGGTCCCTGTCATACTCCATCCCTCTTTATACAGAGCAATTAAGCTAATATACCCTATGGATGTCGGCGGAATTGCCCTGGATGGGCGGATGACGTCAGAGCTTGGTGTAGGGAGCCTGGGGCATTCCGTCGGGATCCTGACTGGCCAGAATTTCCGCCCGGTATGTGAATGATAACGACATTCTGTCTTTTATATTTTACAGGGCCTAAAAGATGGAAACCAAACATAGCGGCGTTAAATGTGAAGGGCTTAAGGGATCGGGGTAAGGCTGCCCGCCTGCTCCGGGACCTTCTGTCCTTTAATGTAGATGTTGCCGCGATCGAAGAGACACACTTTGTTTTCAGTGCCGATGCGTGTGCTGGAGAACGACTTTGTCGTTCTATTCAGCATATGGGGACCGGTTGCCAGAGGGGTTTCTTTGCTTGTCAGACGGACTCTTGATGCGAAGGTGGACCTTGTGCATACCGATGCCGAGGGCCCGGTTGATCGTGGTTTGATATTGCCGTGAAAAGTGGTTCGTTCCGAGTCGTTGCGGTTTATGCGCCCAATGACCACCAGGAGGAGCGGGTCTCGTTTTTTCGGCAGTTGGGGCCGTTCCTGGTTGATTCAACGCGCCTTGTTTTAATGGGGGACTGGAATGCCATCCTGGACCCAAGTTAGACGGGGGTGGGGAGCTAGTGGGAGAAGAAGGGCGATCGTAGCCTGAGTTGATCTGATCAAAATTATGGTCTCGTCGATAGATACCGGGTCGATCATCCCGGGGGAAATGTGGACGTGGGCTCTTAATTGGCCTTTTGACAAGGTGGTTAGCTACCTTGACAGGATGTTAGTTAGAAGAGCCGACATAGATCTATTAGATTGCCCTACGTTCCACTGGGTAGGCTATTCGGACCACAAACTCGTTTGTGCCCGGGTGGCGTTAGACCATAGGCCTAGAATGGCTGGCTACTGGAAGTTCAATCTGTCTTTACTGGACAGGCAGGACTTCCGGGAGCAGCTAACTAGATTAGTGCAGCGGGAGCTAGTGGGGGCGGTTATCGGGAATAAGTGGTGGGAGCGACTTAAGTATTAGTATTAGGTCTTTCACCACTGATTTCAGCAAACGGCTCGCTCTAGATAGAGCTGAAAAATGAAGACACTTAAAATATAGTTACATGCCCGGCGGTGGCTGGGGGATCCCCCAGAGATAGCCTTAGCTAGGCGGCTTGGATCGTTTGAATAGCCCCGAGCGGTACATGGGCCAGGTAATTAGACATAAGTTAAGCAAGATGTCTTCTGAAGCCAGTGAACTTGGGCGCAGATCTGCGCAGGGAAGAGGTCCGTCGAGGTGGGGATCGTTACATTCGTGAAGTCAAAACCCCGGAGGGCATAATCTTCAAAACTGACGACATGTGCGAGGCGTTTATCAGGCGGCATTTTAGAGAGCCGGTTTACCAAGGAGCCTGGTCTCCGTGAGGAGGAGTTTCGCAGCTATTTGGCTGACTTTCCTCGGCTTTTGCCGACTGAAGCGGCTAGCTGCGAGGGGAGAGATCACGGAGGGCGAAGTCTCTGCGGCATTGAAGAAGGTCGGCAGAGGCAAGTCGCCCGGTCTGGATGGTTTGCCCTATGAATTGTACTCTGAGGCTGTCGCACATCTTTGTTCCGATTTTGACAGCAGTGTTCAACAACTGGTTTCGGTCGGGTCCATCCCCAACCGGATCACCAGGGGTGTGATCACTCTGTTGAAAAAAAAATTGGGTGGTGGGGGAAACTAGATGATTACAGGCCCATAACTCTGCTAAACACAGAGTTAAAGATTATGGCCAAGATCCTGCAGGAGCGTTTGCAGTCAGTTGCCGAGTCTCTGTTGGGACCTGAGCAGACTTGTTCTGTGAGGGGCCGAACAATTCAGAGCAACCTGCATCTGATCCGCACGATCATAGAGGGTGTAAAAGACGACGAAGAAGCCGCGCTGATCAATTTGGATCAGTCCAAGGCATTTGATAGGGTTGACCATTTGCTACCTTGCTACTGTCCTGCAGGCCGCTGGATTCGCACCCAACTTCTGCCGCTGGATTAGCCTCCTGTATCGCTCCCCCAGTGCTGTGGTACAGGTGAACGGAAGGTTGTCGGACGCTTTTCGTGCTGTCTAGGTCGGTTCGTCAGGGTTGTCCGCTGTCGCCTCTCCTTTATGCTTTGGCGTTGGAGCCTCTCCTTCGCCGGCTGAAGGACGAGACCGCAGTCCGGCCCTACGTGGAATCGCCGTTCCTGGAGGGTCTCGAGCCAGGGTTTCCGCGTACGCCGATGACGTATCTGCTTTCGTGTCGTCCCGCAGCGACATTGAGGCGGTACAGAAGGCGCTTGATCGGTACGAAGGTGACAGGGGCCAAGATAAACCGCGACAAGTCGTCCGGCTTGCGGTTAGGTGCCTGGAAGGGGGTCGATCTTCCGGGCGCTTTTGTTGGACGGACGGTCCTGTCCGCATTCTTGGAGTGTGGTTTGGGCCTGACCTCCAGCTGGAGAAGAATTGGTCTGAAGTACGAGCAAAGGTCGATTTTGCCGGTCAGACTTGGAATCGACGGAGGTTGTCCGTGAAGGGCAGGGCGGAGGTGTGTGTTACATACATTTTCCCCTGATTCTTTATCGATTGTCCGTACTTCCTCTCTGTAAAGACCACAGGAAGGTGCTCGAGCGATTGCTATCCTCCATTTTATGGAGGGGACGCGTGAACAGGGTCGACAGACGAGTCTGCACCAAACGTCCGTGTCATGGGGGGCTGGGAATGCCGCACCTTATGAGTCACATCCGTGCCTCTAGGTTGGCTTTCCTACGCCGCGCATTGACTAGAGGAGATCCGATTCTGGAGGGGATTGTTAGGGACGCCTTCCCTAGCCTTACCATCAGTCCCCCCATCTCGCGGGTTGAGCGCCGTTGTAAACCCCGGGATGAATCGGATTTCATCCTTTTTGTCGGTTGGCCTTGAAGGCCATTCCCCGGTCCAGTGACCTTTCACGGCCTAGGAAGGTCTTCTATCGTGGTTTAGTGGAGGGTTGCGCGAAGGATAAACTACGTGATACGCTCGGCTTGTCGGAGGAGGAGTATCGCTCCTATTGGTCTTGGCGCCAGCGGCGGATTACCTCAGTAACCCTGAGTTTTCGCTTACCTGGCGATTGGCTCGAAATCGGCTGCCTCTCAATGACAAGGCTTTTCATATGGGGTTTGGCGGATTTGCCAGACTGTGAACGGTGTGGTCTTGGTTTAGAAGAAACGGCTCGCACGCCTTCTACCATTGCCCCCGGGTCCGCCCCTTATGGGACCATGTCGGCGAGATGACGGCTCGTCTCGCCCCCCGAACAGCTTGTGTCCATTGATTTTTTTGACGCGTGTGACAATGTGTCGCCCCCCGTTCCGGGAGAAACGAATGGTGTTTCTGATGCTGATGGCCACGGCTCGAATGGTGATTTGGACGACGCGAATGGAGGAAGTCTTGAGGGGCAACCGTCTTTCTTATCAGCATCTAATCCAATTCTTTGAGCATCAGCTCAAGATGAAGATTAGATCTGATAGAAAACGATTGCATTCGACAGTCTTCAGCGAAAGGTGGGTAAAAGTAGCGAGCCTGGTTCGTGTGACCGGGGCTAGCCTTGATTTTCTTTTTTTTGTCAACCTATAGCACATCGGGGTGGCTTCCTGTGGAACCCTCCCTTGGTTAGGTTAGACAAGCTTCAGTGTACCTAGTTAATGTGAGTAAAATGTTGTTCCTGGCCTGTATCCCGGCTGCTCTTTTGGTTATGGTCCAAGTCGAGATTCCCAACCTCCCCAGTTTGTTTTGGTCCTTGCTTTTATCTTGACTGGGTCAGTTTTATATTTTCCCATTCCGCATAATATTTTATCCTTTTTCCCACTCCCTTAGCGAGAGCGTCTTTGATTCTGCCCCTTGGGCAGAATACAGCGGCCTCTCTGTTTTGAGGGTTGGACGGTCCCTACTAACATGTGTTATGTTTAGTTTGAATTTTGTGTTTATTTTTAGTTATTATTGGGTTCATCTCCCTCCCTTGCATTCTATCATTATTAGAATTTTATGTATATCATTTATGTATCATCAAATTTTTGATGGATTGGGGCGCGTTTTGGTAGGTTCCCCTTGGAGAGGATGTGGTATTATGGTGGTTGAAGGATTGAGTGGTGATGGACAAGTTCTTGTGGTGAATGGGTTAAATTGTAATGTATGAATGGGTCGTGAATCAGATTAGCTAGGTATAAGATAGTTAGTGAAGACCAGCCTCTTCCCCCCCTTTTTTGGCCTTGTGCCACAATTTGTATATAATTACAAATAAATACTCAGGGTACATAGATTGACACAAAAACCTGCTTTATTGTGTCTGCCAACATCATCCACACACTGGGAACAAACAAGTCCTTCCAAACAAAAATCAATTCATTTTCTACATTGAAAAGACAAAATTTTAATAACCACTGCAAATAGATGTCTTTTGGTACACTATCGACATAACTTATTTTGGATGTTACAAAATGAACCCACAAGAGCTGTTATATAGCACCCTTAATGACACACTTTAATTGTTGACATTTTTTTAACATGTTTAGACATGCATTGGCAACCACACTGTTTCGACAGGATTTTTCTCCTTCAGAGGGACAAATCAGACATATCTTGCCCATTTTTCAACAAAGGGCAGAATAAAATTCTCCCATCTGTACAATGAACTAAATTAAACTAGAAATTATCCCAATTGTTAATACATACTTATCATTTGTTTATTTGTTGTTACAAAAGTCATTTATTACCCGACTCAGAATATGGAATCTGCCATTTTATTGATATTCATAAACCTATAAAAACATAAGCTCACCTAAGCACTCGATCAGCATACTTTAACAACATTTTAATGCCTGAAAGAAAATTAAATTTCGTTATTTGATAACCCTCAATGTTACCTTAATATGCTCCAAAAAAAGTTTTCTCGATAACTGAATGTTAAAAAAAAAAAAAAACGTTTTCAAACTATTTTTATTCATTTCTGAATAATCCTGAAAATTTCATTAAAATCCGCAAAATAATCTGATTTTTTAAAGAATTTCCAAATCAATGCTTTTCACCGAAAAAATAAATGCCGATGTCAGTTATCAAGAACTTTTTCAATTAAAGGGACACAAAACTGAAATAACTCATATCGTTGAACTTTTAAAAGTTGTAACTGTAATGGAATACCAAATGCAGCTAACAGTATCAATTTTGAGTTCTTCTAGTTTATTGCTGATATCGAATTTACTCATGTGCATCTATTGTGATGAAGGCCCAATCAAGAGCCGTTCACAGGAGCTAATATAAATGCCGTCCGTCTTATTTCTCGCACAAATTTAAGATCTTATTTTGACTCTAGAAAACATGTCAGAGGCTTGTTTTGATGGTTCGAAAAAAAAATTTTGATAAAAAAATTTTTCTTTTTTTTTTTTTTTACTTTTTAAAACATTTTTTCCTGATGCAACCTTTGTGTATTTTGGAAGGTTCATCTAATATGTCATTTACTGTTTTAGGAAATTTTATTTAATTGAATTGTTTCGTTTCAGTTCTGTTAATGACCCGACAATCATTCCTTTGTTTTGGTCAGATTAATTTTAATAGTAGAAAAAAAACAACTTGGTAAACGGCAATCACGCCAATTTAAAAAAAAAAAAAGTAAGAAAATTTATGATCTTTAAAATAAAAATAATAAAAAAAACATTTTCATTTTTGGATTTATTTTTTAAACTAAAAAAATTGCCTTCTTCATTAACTGCAAAAAAATAAATACGCATATTTCTTTTATAAAAAATTTTTCAAATTATTATTGATTAATTAATTAATTAATTTTCATATTTTTTTTTTAATTGTTAATTTTTTAAAAAATAGCTAACCAATTTTCTTTTTTCAATTTATTGAGTTGGTTTTTTGACAAAACAGACTTTGCATCTTGTGTTTTTTTAAAAATGTTCATCACTGGAAATCGACATGGAATTATTCTCAGGACCAGGAATTTTAGATTCGCCTCCAGTTGGAAATGTATTATTATTATTATTATTATTATCAGCACCACAAGACATTTCCAGTTTCGTGATCTCAGCTGTTTTCTTTCTAACAGAAAACCACGTGTATTACAAAAATAACATGAAAATTTATAGAAAAATGACTTTTCGTACTTTCTTGGATCGCGTTAAAATAAATCATTAAATTAATTTTACAATTATTTTATACACATGCATTTAGAATATTTCAATAAAAATTTACAACAATAATTTTTTGTTTATTGTGAAAAAAAAGAGTAAATACAATAAAAAAAAAAGCTGTTTTAACAACTACTACATTTTAAAATGTTTGGCAGACTTTTTTTAATGAAAATATTGTTTAAATTTTGAGACGAAGCATTGTATTTTCTTATTAATTTTGCCTGATTCAATTGATAAGGAGTGCTAATTCAAATAAAATGAATAACCAATTCTTTTATTCAAGTTATAACGATGCTTGCATAATGTTAAAAAAGGCCTGAGCATGATGATGGTGTTGATAATGATGACGAGTTTTACAGGCATTCCTACCAAAATAGTTTTTTTATTTTCTTTTTTTCCATTTAAACAATAGTATCCCCAAGATCAGGAATAAAACCAATATTGAATTTTTTTCATATTATAAAAAGTGAAATTAATTCCAAATTGATAAATAAACCAAACAAAAATATGTTCATCCAATATATTTATCAAAATAAAAAAAAAAAACTTAAATTCTTAATCAGTAGTTAGTTTAATTTAGTAATATATGACGAGACCTCTGATCAACAGTAAAGTTTTTAGATATATCTCCCAAGTCGCCTTGGTCTCACATCTTTCAAACTTAAAAAAAAAAAAATTCAATGTAATAATCAACCGTGGTATCATCATGTTTTGTTAATCTACTTTTTGAGAGAGATTTTCATTTACTGGGACTATAAATATTCACTATTCAAACCCTGTATTCTCAGTTTATAAAAAAATTCTTTTAAAGCCTACATTTTTAAAATCTACGATAAAAAAATGTTGTTTAATATTATACTCCTCCACTAATTCTGCTCAGAAATAGAAATGCAGTAATGATTTTTCCTAGCACATGACCAACTGGTTATGATCAAGGAAAGTTTTAAGCAGATCTGTGTACTGAACAGGATGTTTTTTTAGCTCAATTAATTTCTTAAAAAAAATTATGTATAAACAGAAAATCAATTAAAGTCAAGAAACTATGCAGACCATTTTATTATTATTTCCAATATGCTCTATTTTATATTGTTGTCCCTATCCCTTCCACTTAATCTCTTTATTCACCTTTCAATCAGCATGATTTCCATGTTTTCAGCATTATCAGTCCATGTGCATGATACATATATAAGCAATCATGTATCTTTTGATACATGACTGACAAAACAATTTTTTTTTCCTCAGTAAGGTTGGCCATTTCTTTCTGTGGTAGACTAGTTAAAAATCAAGGCTATAGAACCTGATCTGTCTTTATTTACCATAGCTGGCGAGGAGAAGAATAGGATTTTACCTTTCCTAAGAGTATTAGTATTTAAATGAATGTAATGGATTCACTGGACAAATACAAATAAAACACTCTAGATTGAATTTCCAAAACATTTTTTTTACATTTATGAATATATTTTTGTATTGGTTTCCATAAAGATCAATTTACAATGAATTTTGAAAAAAATTGAAAAAAAAAAAAGAAAGAACTAACCATTAATTTTGAAAAAAGAATCTATGATTGTCAGTAAAAACAACAACTTAAGATGCAAACTACAAATTGGAACCTCAAAATCAAGTATAATAGTTTAAATTTCTAGGAAGAAGCATTAGAATAGCAAAAGATGCCTTCCAAAAATTAAAAGCAAAGTTTTAGAAACAGGAAAATTTCATTAGAAACAAAAGAATATTGAACTCTTATGTAATATCAGTTCTCTTATGTAATATCAGTTCTCTTATATGACAGTGGATGCTGGACAATATCCTCAAAAGATAAAGTAGACTTGAGGCAATAGAACTAATGTTCTACAGAAAGATTTGAGAATACCATGGACTGAGTCTGTGATCAAGTATTAAGGAAAATAGAAACAAAAGGAAACTTATACTTAGAATCAGAAAAATGGTTGAAATTTGTAAGGGTACATAATGAAGAAGGAAAGCTTAGAAAATTTAACACTCACAGGACATTAAAGGCAAGAGGGAAAGAAAAAGTAATGCATAAGCTACATAACAAGCTTGTGTAAATGGTTGGCAGAACAGGGGATTAGGATAAATGGGAAAAGACATTACTAACAGCTACAAAAGACAGGAGATGGTGGAGAACCACAATCGCCCATAGCACATAGAAAAAAGAAATATATTTTAAACTTTAAGCAATATAGACTTGTTTGTTAATGATTGTTTTTTAAACCAAGTTAATAAGAATCATAATCATAATATTTTTTTTTCAGGTCATCATTTGATCCTTGGTTTCATTTGCAACCTACAAAGACCACCTCGGACAGGACATTGTTATGTTTGTAATTCCTGCATTGCAGTCAGAGATCATCATTGTGTTTTGGTAGGTCTACAAAATGCTTTTGTAGCATTGATTTTCATTTACCCTTAAAATGTCAAATATAGGCCAGGTTTTGTACTTTTTGCACCAACTTTATAGCTTTAGTAGTTATAACACCCTTGGTCATAAGTAAATAGCATGGTAGACTGTTTACCAACCAGTGTAGGTGACAGGCAACTGTGATTTCAAATCAGATACTTCAATCTTACAAATGGATATCAGCTTTAACTTGCTTCTAGCAACACCTGCAACCAAACTGATGTGGGAAACATTTGCTCTGAACTACATCAACTGTATATCCTTGGATCTCTCTTTTCTTGTGGCTAACACTTTTGAGGGATTCTTTTTGGTATTGTACTACTGTTTGCTAAGACAGAAAGAAAATAATTCTCTTATTTGTTCTTCTCGTTTCTTTCTTCTTCACCTTTATTTCTTTTCCTTCTTCTTTTGCTCCTGTTTGCTTCTTACTCCTTCATCTTACTTCTTTCCTTCTTTCCTTTTGTTTTTAAGTAGGAGTTAGATGTCCTTGAATCATAGTTCTTTGAAATTTGAGTAATCTTTTCTAGGGTTACCATTGGACATAACAATGACTTTTCCAAATACAAAATTTGGACTGGTTTTCATTGAAGTTTTAAGATGGCTTTATTTATTTTATTTTTTTGCATTCAGTGTTTTCTGAATGCTTATTTTTTTTGCCCATTTTCTTGTCTTCTTAAGGCAATGTGTCTGATGTAAAATCTTGTTGATATCATTTACTTGCATTCTATAGAACTAAAAGCGTCAGAATTGAATTTAAAAAATACTTGTCCAAATTAATTGTACAGTTTTGGAGATGAAGCAAAAAAGAAATAAATAGGTTGACAGATGTAGTACCACCACCACCACCACCACCATAAAAGAGCCATTGGTAAAACTGTATAAATGGAAAGCAGCATCATATTAATAGAAAGAACAAAGGCTACAATGAGACTTTGCATGTATCAAGAAATTACTGTAAGTTAATTAATGAAGCAAAGATATTGTGAGAGTGGTTAGACAGTAAGTCTTACAGAAAAGGAAATAAATCCAAAATTTTGAGAAAGTTTCAGTCCAAAATGAAAGGTTTTTACTTTTTTCATCATAGAATTTTACTCTCTGAAATGAAAATAGAAATTAGAGAATTGGGCAGAAGACATTAAGTGTGTGCAAAAAGTTACCAGCCAACATTTTTGAAAAGTAAAGTTAGTTGCTACTGTTTAAGTACTATAAAAAGAATGAACATATCCTTCCTTTCTCTCGTCCTTTCTTTGCTCCAAGATGTAGCAATGTCAATATGCTCCTTGTCTGCACTGATGATAAAATCTTTCCCCAGGTGACTGATGACTGAACTTTTACATGCTTATCACACACACACACACACACACACACTTCCCAATAGCTAAGTTTTAATGTTTTTCTTTTTCTTTTACAGCTGTGTACATACTGGTATGTTTTCTCTTTTTTTGCTTTATTTTATACATAAAATACATGAAAATATCGATGTGTTGAAATTTATTTCCTTTTCTCCTTTTTACCTTTACAAATAATGACAATCTATCATTTTACATGGGAAAATTTAGGTTGTCATTGCATTAATTGAACTAGAAGTAGTAATGGCAACATGAATTCATCCACTTTGAGTACAGAAATAAAATTAGCAAATATAGGCTTTGAAAGTTCCCTAACAAGAGATGTATTTCTAAAAAAAAAAAAAAAAAAAACAGTTTACTGAGCTTTGTTTTTGCATGAAATCTCTCATGGCGAATGATTAAAATCACACATAACTTAAAAATGGTTATTTTGATGATATTTCTTTCTTTATTTTTATAGAGAAAAAGAAAATAAAATCAGTGCATCAATGTAGCTCACCATATATTCTACCAAGAATTGGATGTTGTAGGGTTTCCCCCACCTAGTTTTAAGAAAACCTGTTTAGTGGAACTTTTCAGAACTATAAAAAAAAAAACTGGACATGGTCTTCCCTTTTTTAACTCTTTTCGTCTAGAATGCGGTAGGTAGAAGACTTGTCCAGTTTTTTTCCCCTTTTAGGGGACTTAGTCACCCAGGCTACATGGTGCATCACCCATATGCACACACTCAAACACAAATACTACTGCTAACCCTATTAATTTCTTCCTTTTCAGCTGTGTACACACTGGTGTATTTGTCTCTCTTTAGTTAATCATTTATTAGTTATGTATATAAAAATACATGAAAATATCAATGTATGAAATTCATTCCTTTTCTCCTTTTTACCTTTATAAATGATGACAACTTGTCATTTATATGAAAAATTTAGGATGTCATTGCTTTTAGCTGAGCTAGTGACTGCCAATGGTGGACTGGCCAGGATATCAGCTTGCTCAATGACAAGTGGGCACCTAATAAATTGGGCCTTCTATATAAAGTAAAAATACAATAAAGAATCAAAACAAAACAAAAATTTAAAAAAAGAATAAAATTTATAAAGTCATCTGCACACTATCAGTTATTCAAGTCCAATGTAGAGGACATTTATAGAGCTGAAGGTCATAAAGACATGGTTAAGAATTTTGCAATCATAACTATTGCTATCTATTGAAAAGGAAACTGTCAGATGAATTGGATGCAAAAGCAATTATTGGCAGATTAATTCATCCAGTGAACACAAACAATTGCTCTTAACATAGTGAACTACATGCAATGTCCTATTGTTGCTTTTGAACTGTTAATGTGTAAATTGTGCAGTAAACTACTTAAAATATCAACCAATTATTTAAAATTAAAAAAAAATAAATTCAATTATAACATTCTGAATTTACATTTGGTATCTACTGCCAATAATATGTACAATACATGTACTATAATTATTAAAAAATACATTTTTCCACAAAAATTTTAATTGTACCCTTTTTCATGTATGATCAACAAGCTTATAAATGCCACGCCTGTAAAATTCCTTAGGTTTTGAAGCAAAATATGAATCCAACTCATTTTCAACCTCTTCTTTTGATGTCAACCTAAGACCATCCAAATGATTCTGTAGTCCCTGAAACAAGTGATAATCAGAAGGAGCAAGGTCAGGAGAATATGGTGGATGAAGCAATATTTCCAAACTAAGCTCTTCCAAAAGATTTTTCATCAGCCGAGCTGTGTGGGGATGAGCATTATCATGATGGATGATGACACCCTTTCTATTTACTAAGGAAGGTCGCTTTTGGTTCAAAGCTGTTTTCAAACGACAAAGTTGATCACAGTACAGATTAGCTGTAATTGTTTGATTGTTGTTTAACAGTTCATAATGGACAATTCCTTCAATATCCCACCATACACTCAACATGATCTTCTTTGGATGAAGTCCTCCTCTTGGTTGTTGAACTGATCTTCCTCCTTGACTGATCCATGATCAGCAGCATTTAATGTTATGGTAAAGGATCCACTTCTCATCACCTGTAACAAGCCTACCTAAAAATGGTGCCTGAAAGTGTCATGAAAGCAATGATTCACAACAAGCAACATGCTGTTGCAGATTCTCTGCAGACAGTTCTTGTGGGACACATTTTACAACCACTGAAACCTTTTCTGATGCTTTTTAATTGGTGTAGCATGGTTGTATGGTCTATGTTAAATTGTTCTGCAAGTTCCCTAGAGGTAATGGTGGGATTGTCTGTGACAACAGTTTCCAACTCTTTGAATCAAATTTTTGGACAACCTTTTTTTGCTCATCTTTCAAACTAAAATCCCCCTTCAGCAATGAAAACCACCTCCTGCAACTTCTTTCATTCACTGCATCATCTCCATAAGTACCTCTGATAGACTTTGCTGCTGCACTTGCATTGATACCTTTATGAAACTCATACAGTAATATAAGATATTTAGATGGGACAAACATGGATGCAATATTGTAGAAGATGATGAAAATATTTTATAATCTTTATTCATGGAACAAACATGAATGTGAAAATTGGACATTACATTTTAAAATATTTTATAAGTTGAAAGAGAAAGGTCCATAAATTACTTTTGACTTTTGACTGACATTCCTTAACTATAAGAAGAAGCACAAATTTCCTCTAAATACTATTTGGAGTACAAACTTTTTTAGTCTCAAAAATCAAAAGCATCTCCAGGTCCTTGTGGGTGATTACTTTTGCATCAACCTGAACCTCTACTGCTCTAGTTACTTCTATGATTATATAAATACTACCTCAGTTCCTAGGTATGAAGGTCAAACCATGAATTTTGACTTATAAATGTCCACCTAGATTCCTGTTAGAAAAATTGTCTATCATGACATAATGAACCAATTTCCTAGAATGCAAACCTTGGAATTGATTCAATCTAATCTTTCAAGTTCATGTCAGCAGAAAATATTAACCTGAAAATCTGCAAAAATGTCACTTTTATAAGGTTATCCTCAGCTATACTGATGGAAGGCAATAAAGGCTTTTTAAGATTCTTAAAGATAGCAGTTTCAAAAAAAAAAAAAAAATTAATGAGATTTTAAAAATATTTTAAAAAATTGTAGCTCATTTTTTTAGATCAGCTGCAATTTGTGCAAATAAAATTGATCTTTTCTGGTTCCATTAAGATTTTGAAAATCTTTTGTGGCATTTATTGATCCCAAATTGAGAACTGATGCTATCAGTGTACCCCATGAAAATTAGGAACAATGTACTCTCCAAAGATAGGGCTGTGTAGAAAGTAAAAATGAGTTAAGTGAGTTCTTTTCAAATTTAATCCTACAAAACCTTCTGATGTATTTTAAGAATATGTTAACACCTCAAATTCAAAGAGAAGAAGGATTTTTTCTTTACTTTTATTTAACACACTTTACAGTTTTGCCAGTTTCATGAGAACCAAACTTGTTAGAGGATATTTACATTTTTAATTAATTTTGAGGACATGTTTTCAAATTCTTTTTTTAATATAAAGAGGTGTCTTTTTTTTTATTTTTTACTATCTTTTTTATTCAGTTTAAAAAGTTTCTTTCAACTTTTTATATATATATATAATATTTATATATATATATATATATATATATATATATATATATTGTTAAATGTACATACATTTAGTTCTTAAGAGTTTTGACTTGTTCATTTGCAAAATCAGACCAACTTTACTAAAAATATTTTTAAAATTTCCTTTAAATCAGACTTTAAACATTTTCAGCAACCCTTAAATATAATTGAGGGAAGTCAAATTGTAAAGCAACTCTGAAGGATGATAACAATTAATATTGTGTTCAATACATTAATTCTAGGAAGTAGTAGATATCTCTTTTAAATGGATCCAAAAAATCTGTTTTGAAGACTACCAAACATGACAAACATAAAAATTTTACTGAGAATAATGATAAATGAAATATCATGATTATAAAAAAAAAAAAAGGAAGTTTGTTTGAATTATCAGTTTTTTTTAATACACATATTTATTAGCTCCATAAATTATATCTGTATGGTTATTTCTTGATGCTTTTGTTGATGTCCAGCTGTAAAAGATGAAGACAATTTTTTTTTTTTTTTTTTTGTGCTAACTGATAATTTATTGATTCATATAACAGAGGCCTTAAAACTTATAGTAAAACTGGATTTTAGCTTTTAGAACATTCAAACCGCTCCTAACTGGGCAAATATCATCTAGAAAGGGATTTGTTTCCAGACATGTGACAGGGCCATATGGGTTGGTTAACTGACAGAAGTTTCAATATATGGAGGAAGCTGTTGTCTGTTGCTTTTTCTTTTTTCAAAACAAGTGCTGTTTGTCACATTTCTGCAAAATAAACTGTTTGGATTAACCTATATGAAAATGGAAAACATTTAAATAAAGTATTTAAATAATTGGGAAAAGGTTTAAAAAGAGACAAATTGTTTTTAAACTTTGACATTGTAAGGTTCAAGATTAAACATTTAGACAATTTTCATTTGGGAATTTTTCTTATTTTTTCAGTTTTTTTGCCATTTCCATTAAGCCATCTCCAATAATGAATTCTCAGGTTCATCTCTGTGTTTATATGAACAGATTAGTAGCTGAAAGATTTTGTCTATTATTTCAGGTATTATTTCAACTTGATAAGTTTTTTTTTGAGTTTGATCTAGAAAAGGAAACATTGATTTCAAATCTAGACCTTGATGTCTCAATGTTATAAATATAAAATAAGCATCAGTTTATTCTTATGGAGTTCCATTGTTTGTTAATACCAGCTACATTGCTTAAACTGATTTAAAATTGGAATTTTACTAGAAAAAAAACTTTTAAAAGCCTAAAAAATATTTATTTTTTAAGTTTATAGAAAAATATAATTATAAATTTCACCTAAAATATAGCCTAGCTGATAATATTTTTTATTATGAAGATTTTTAGTTTAAGGGTAAAATGAAACATGGTATCACATTTTCTTACACAGAGTACCACCTTCTTAACAAGGTCCCAGCAAAAAAACTTTTACCCAATTGTATATAGACTATTAAATTCTCTAAAAGGTTTCCTGTGTATCAGAATATTAATACAAGGTCATTTAACTACTGTAAGAAATCTTTTTTTTTGGCAGAGTAAATTAATTTGTCAAATTTTATCCTTTAAATGCTCAATGGGATTGAGATCTTTATTTAGTTTGGAAACAGGGACATTTCATTCTTTGAAATGTTTCTATATATTCTTTATTGCATTTTTTACAGGATGTATTTTATCTTAATTCCTTTTTTTATTTGCCTGATTGCTGTTTTGGTCATCCAACTTAAATTTTACTGTAATGATTGGTTTTAATTGTGACAAATAGTTTTTTGAAACTTAGTTGAATCATATATATATATATATATATAACCAATCATTTGCAGAAAATAGAAAAAACACGTTTTTAATCCGGAGTTTGTAACAGACCATACCTAAAACACACGTAAACTGAATCAGATAGCTTATTCCTAAAATTTTGGTGCTTGAAGATGAAACGGACCAAACACACAATTCAATAAAATTTTAATAATTATTTGGATGTTTTTCAACTCATTTTTTGAAACATGAGAACTCTTATGTAAAGGAATCATATTTTTAAACAAAAAATATTAAGTTATATATATATATATATATATATATATATATATATTTATTTATAACACTGGAAAAATCAAAATTAAAAAATTTTTAGCATCTAATATAAAGATTTGAATACTGGGAAATTAGACTAAATATTAGCTGGTCAAACAGTTTAAGACTATTTAAAATGAAGGTTTAATTGGTAAACACAAATGGAATTTAAATTTTAACAAAGCATTAGTTTCAACATCTTTTTCTGGTATCTCCTGTGTTACATTAGGTAAAAACATTAGCAAATCTAAACAATATACTAAAAAGTTTGAATGCGATAGAACTGGTGAAAATTTCAAAATCAAGTTCTCTCTTACTGTCCTCATTTCTGGTGATATTGGTGTAGTAAAACTGTTGTTGTCAAATTTCTTAAAAACACTGAGGATATGGGACAAGAATTTCAAATAGTTAGACCCAAAATTTCACCAGCGTTGAGCAGGAGGATTCAATAGATTGTCTGGCAAGTTACCAACTGATCATCAAACCATAGACCCTTATGGATGCAGAATGTAACCAAGAACAATAAAATAGCATCTTCAGAGAAAAACTTTAAAAGTCATAAATATCTTCAAAGTCCAAGGTTCATCCTACACTAAAAACAGCTCAGTAAACTTTGCTGAGAAGCATTAAATGGTACATAAAATTTGGAAGAAGGCTTTGTTCTCTGATGAGAAAAATTTAACCTGGATAGTTCAGATGGCTTAAATTACATATCATGATAAGGATATCTAGCCAGAAATTATTTTCTGCATGACACAGTGGAGAAGCTTCCATCATGATCTTTTCTAAATATTCTCCTTCCAGGAACAATGGATCTTCAGATTATACACGGGCATCAAAACCAACTGGTTAAATTGGTATGTTGGATTGAGCATCCTTAAAAAAAAAAGTCCCTCGCTAATTGATGCAATGATGAATTTTTTTTTTATAATGCCCATAGGACAAAGAATTTTTTAATGGCAAATAATGTTTCTTTTTGGATGATCCAGGATTTTGCTTAACCTTGTCACCTCCTTGAAAATGTTTTGATTGATGCAAGGGAAGTCTATAGAGATGGACATCAATTCAAAATAGTGCATGATCTTCATGAAGCCTATCACCTCTCAGGAACTACATTCCAGCCTACCATTCTATAGATGCTTACTATTGACCAACAATGTTCACAAAAGAACTGGGCAGAATTTATCTTCAAGACTTCTCAAGTATTTCTCTCAAGATTCCTGTCTAAAATCATCAATTCTGTTGTTAGTGAATCATCCTGTTTAACTACAAAAGAAAAACATAAAAAAAATGCATAACTTGAAAGGAAATTAAGCTAATAAGATTTTCTTTCACCAATTCCATCATTGAAAAAAATATATAAAAGGAACAAAAGTACAAATGCAGGATAATGAAAATGGTAAACCTTCAACATTGATTGGAAAATTCAATCTTCTCTTTTGTATAATTGCTGCTGTTAACATCTTTTGACCATTCATTTTTCATCCCCTCTTTAGGGGTAATCCATGAGAACAAAGAAAATCTTCCTCTACCCACCCCAATTTTGACAGGGGTTGTAAATTAATGCATCCACTGAACAAGATTGCACCAAAGCATTACATGGATTACAAAATTACACTCCTCAACAAATAAAGCTGCATAGTGTTAAAATCTGTGTAGGTAACATATCCACTTCTCACTACCCTAATCTGGACCTTATCCTCAAAGACTAATGTTTTTCTTCTCCCTATGGTTTGTCCCCTCATTTTGGTTATAGCTTTCTTGTACTCCTCGAATGTGATTTGATGCACGCTGATACTTGTGGTGAGTGCATTAAAACATTTCTCTTACCATGTGATTTAAACAAGAGAAGAACAGTTATCAACACTCATCAGTGTCCTGCAATTTCAAAAGTCAACTGCCCTTCTTTTTATAGGGATAAAAAAAGAGATAGAAAAAGAAGTAGATATATATTAAACTTTCACTTGTATTTTCTTTCTCTTTTCTGGAATAATGTAAGTTCAAGCTGTGACCTTTTTCGACAAAACAAACGAAAACAAAAGGAAATAAATACAATGCCTCTTTTACACTTCTATTTCATTTGCCTCCTCTTCCTCCTTGCTTCCACTTCCCTCTATCTTCTACACCCTTGTGAATAATTAGTAAACCAGGAGGATTGCACATCACATACTCATTTATTTCTCCAATCATTCTTCAACAATGCATCAATTTCTCTCCTAATAAAATCCCCTCCCACTGTTTCTTTCCTTTTTTCCTTTGCGAACCTTTTTTGAGTGGGTGGTGGTAAGTTCACATAACGATTTTTCTTCTCCTTTCTCAATGTTTTACACCATACATCAGTTTGGTTTTTCTTTAAAAAAGTCTATCTTTTTTCTTTTCTTTTTTCTTCTGAAGATTGAATGTACTGAAACAAGGTATTAAGAAAAAAAAAAAAAAAAAGATTCAAGAATCAAAAAAAAATATTGGATATAATATTGACTCTTCTAAAAAGTTGTAGACAATCATAAATATCATTTGGACCTTAATTTTATTTACTCATTGACAAAGTGTTAAAGCCATTGTTACTGAGTTTTTGTTTAATATTGGATAATTCATTGGATAATATTGGTCACATGTACTCCCCTCCCCCTCCTTCTCTAAACACTATATATTTACTTTCCACATTA
>CAHIKZ030004302.1:3155000-3184318 GCA_903632075.3 Acanthosepion pharaonis | reverse complement strand
ATGTTGTTTCTGTGGGTGTTTAATAAAGACGAACGCTCCTGTGAAAGAGTCTGCAATGGGGATTGTCTAGACGCCCTATTAGACTGGTATCCTCGAATACAAATATTATGATTTGTACTATGACGATATTTCTATTATTATGGTTTGCATTATTATCCTATTATCATGATTTGTAAGTTAATGCACCTTTAAGATTTTGTTAGCGAAGGGATTTCGCCATTTTTTATATTTAACTTTCTTAATCTAATTTTTGTATGAATGATTCATTATTACATATATATATATATATATATATATATATATATATATATATATATATATATATATATATATTTTTCTGGAGATGAGAGATTACAAAAGTGTCAAAGTGTGGATGATGCATCTGGTAGTATCAGAAAATGCGATATACTGGGCTTTATAGTTATGCTTAGAGCATGGCTTGACGGAGGTGATCCTAGACTGAAGTCAATCTTCAGGACGTACGTTTTCTCCAACGAGAGCAGTGGAACGTGTCCCTGACTAAGAGATGTCTTCAAGTCAGATGATATTGCTACTATATATATATATATATATATATATATATATATATATATATATATATATATATATATATATGTACAAACGCAGTATCTACTGTAAATAACTTTTAAAATAATATAGATATCGGATTAAAAATAAATGCATTTTTTCTTTAAAACTTTATAAATTATTTATTTTGTTTCAGATATGAAACTGAACAGATGTGGACTTTTGAGAGAAAGGGAACAATGACTCAAGCATTCATTAAAATAATCTATATAATTTTGCTGGCTTCTGATGAACTCTGCAAACCAGAGGTCTAAAGCACGACTAATCAAAAGGTGGTTTCTTCTACAAAGGGAACACAGGCTTGCCAGTGTGTACCTTTCCTGGAGTGGGCAGGCCGATATACACAATATACATTGATTAAGGTGTTCAGTATTTTACAAGCATTATGGTAGTCAAAAATTAATATTCCGTATACTCTTTCCTCCTCTTCATTATGACTCACCACATCTTGCCTTCAGTTGCGAGGATTATATTCTGAACCTTTTCTTTTTCTGTTCTGCCCTTTATTAAAAAAATACTTGCACACTGCTTCTCTTGCTTTCAACATTTAATGTGTGTATTATATACTTCCGCTCCACATTTATTTTAATGTTTGACAGAAATGTAATCCCCTTATTTTCCAAATAATTATCCAACGATACCTCACATCGTCTGTCTATGCTGTCCTTAGCATTCACTTGTGTCTTGGGGCCGTATCAGGTTGAAACATTGGTTCTCGTACAATAACCAAAACTAAGAACCTTTGACTCTCGCCTACATCTAGATGGGTGCCCGCTTGGGAATGCCTGATCTGTAAGCTTGGATGTGCAACTGGTGTAATTAACAACGGCTCAGAATTTTAAATCGGAATGCCGAGTTTCAATTACAGTCCGTTCCGTCATATTCACTAAGGTGCATATAACCTTCATACACCCTCGGGAACCTCGGAGTGGTGTAATGGTTAGCTAGTATTGTTCGATTCTCACTGGGTACCCCTCTACTTTCGACCATGTGCCACATCGAAGCTACGTTTGGAAAATCACTATACCCTTCATTCTCTCTTCATCCACCCAGAAATGGGTTAATTAGTAGAACTTATATCAGCAGATCATTATTATTAATAAAATCTAAAATAATATATAAAATATTGGCAGTAGAGCCCGGCGTTGCCCGGGGATGTAACAGTAAGAGATAGATCAAGTATCGAACATCATAAAGACTGAAAAATAAAATTGACAAAGATTATTGTTTAAGGTTGACGGACACGCATGTCTTAATTTAATTAGTTTTTTTTTTTTAGTTTTTTTTTTACAAATTGGTCAAACCCAAACTCAAACAAAAGCATTGTTTTCAATCACTATGAGTCTACCGATTGAATAGAATTATATTATAAACAATTGTCTTGTAAATGGAATTTTTAAAGCATTCTGAATGTAAAAATAAAGAAAAAGGTGTGCAAGATAATAAGAAACACTACCTGCCAAAAAAAGTGAAGTTTTGTTGAAATCGGTTGAAAAATGTAGGAAATCCGATCCCATATATAAACGAACACACACACACTCAAACAACCTTGGTTTTATAATAAGTATAACTCGATACGAGTTGTCTCTTTTTCATTCTCGTGATGCCTCTTAATCGTGTTTTCAAATTGATTTTGTGCAGAAACAATTGTGTTTTTCCAATTTTGGGCGCTGTCATTACCACTGCAAAGTAATTTTACGTAGTCCTGTGAAGTTTTGTTGAAATCGGTTCAAAAATGTAAGAAATCCGATCCAATATATAAACGTACACACACACACACACACACACACACACACACACACACACACACACACACAATCTGCGTTGTATAATAAGTAAGATTATCTAAATATCTTATGATAATATCTAAAATAATATCTGAAATAATATCTAAATATCTAATAATAATATCTAAAATAATATCTAAAATAATATCTAAACATCTAATAATAATATCTAATGTATGTTATCTGTTATCTCGGTTAATTTCTCCTCTCCACGTTCTCCAACGCCTCAACCAGGTATCGAACTCACACTCTTTTGGTCCTGTCAATGGACACATGTCACAGTTGATAAAGGGGTTAATTAGATACAGCGACATAAATAAAGGTGTGGCACCATTTACCGAGGCAGAAAAAGAAAAGAATGAAAAAAAAAAGAGGCGAGACCCAAAGCGTGGATGATAAGCAGAACACCACGCCTAAGAGACAATGGGTAAAGAATATTTTGATAAGTAACAAATGGCGAAAGAGTGTCATTACAATGACAGGGAAATTCTGAGTGGATAAAGGAATCGGGTGTGTTTTGGCGACGGCTGTGTTATCTGGAATACGTAAACAAACTGCTGGCCGACTGGCCAAAGAAAAATCCAAATGAAAATGTTATTTCGATAAGTGACGGAAAACAGGTGGTCCAAAGGGCTTTGGATAGATATGAAAAATTAAAAGCCGCACAGGATGTGTCCACTGACCGATTTCTTTCGACGGAACATCTTTAGCCTGCGATAATAAAATTATGTTATCAAATGTGTACCGAAAAGAAATGAATGGGAACTTAGAAATGTTCTTTTCGTGGCGAAGTTTGGCCGTGTTAAAAAGACCACCCATTCTGATAATTAGCGATAAGTACTGACGAAGCCCAGGTGTAGAAAAAGAGTTATGACCACCGTCTTGTCCTGTTTGCGGCTAGAGAAAATGATAACTGCGATTAAGAGGAAGAAAAGAAAAAGAAAATATATATTTTTTTAGTTAAGCAAGATATTTTTTTTTCCGGAAACAAAGCCGCAGATTCGTCCACGCCCGACTAAGACATCATTGGTCGAGTGGTGATCACGTGACGCACGAAGGAAGCTGTCGCCGCCCATCCAGAGGATAGGTATGAGAAGCTGCTACGAAAAAGTGGGGAGGGCAGCTCACGCCCCTCTGAAGTATGGTGAGAAGGTTGGAGTAATAAAAGGCTCCCAAAAATGGAAAAAAGTGGAAATTCCTAACCAGAGAGGTGGATATGTAATTAGAATTATCAAGGAACCCCCGACGCCGACAAACCCACCCCGGTTTTGGTCGGCGTCCATATAAGCGAAGCCGCAGCAAGCAGAAATCAGTTCGAGTTGAGTTCGAGTTGAGTTCGAGACAGTTCCCAGAGTCAGTCTCCAGTTAAAGCAAGCCTCGCAGATAGCTGACCAAGATTCGCGCAAATTCCGGACTCCTCTTCAATCCAAGAACAATTATTTTGAAGAGCGACTTAGATCCAGACCACCAAAATAAGTTTTTTTTCGACTTTCGTCCGAAGACACACCGAAAACCAATTTCTTAAAGAGCAAACAACTTGAAGCGTTAAAACTCGCCTAACGGAAAACAACGTGTCACAATCCATAGAACGGGTCGGGAGATAAACGCGGACCTATGTATCGAACAACTAGACATAAAGTTTGTTATCTTTTTCTTTGATACCTTGAACTTTTGAGTTTTCATTTTATTTTCTTTTATGCATATTTGTGTGGTGTCACCCCGTTGAAGCCAATTTGCATTACGGCTAACTACTGATTGATCTCGTTTGCCTAAGATCAATTCACAACGTGGGTAGGCAGACTGGAGATCAATGCAGTTACTTTGGTAACCAGGCGTTGGAAGCGAGTTGGGAACGACGAGGCTGATATCAAATCTAACCAGATTCCCACCCGAATCACCAAAAGGTTAGAACGTCACATTTGGGTGCCGCGACCGATACCAAGCCAGTTGGTCATCACAGGACGAGACAACACGACTGACGCGACAGGCTGACGTCACGTTTGGAGCGGCGACACACTAACGGAGCAGCGAGGAGCGAACAGCTGGCGCCGCGGCGAGGACGTCACAGTTCGTGCCGTGGTAGACCAGGATAGGACGTCACGTTGGCGCTGCGACCAGGGGACGACGTCACAAGGGTTCAGTTTGACAATGCATCCACCTGAAGAACTCGGAGCGTACAACGGCCGAAACGTTGTAATATATATGGCAACAAAGATGTGGATGATAGTCCCAACAATGTATATAGTGTACAAAATACCTCATCTCAGAAACATAAATATATACTTGAGCACTTCTGTTTTCACCGCCGAACTTTTCGATATTTTAGTTCCATTATTAGTACATATACTTTAATATTATAAGTGTGCTTTTTCAATGAATTAATCTTGTATGAGAGCATCAAAATCAGATGTTTCCTCGTGTTTTTTTTAAATATAAATATGACCCCGTATTGTTAATGTCAACATCGTCTACCTTAAGGTGTTCACCTTTGTGTTACCGACTCCTTCTAAGCATTTATATTTGTCCTTAACTACATTAAAAAATATGTTTTTACGTGTGACTCTTGTATTTTTAATGATTCCAACCAAACAAGAGAATAAAGCTACTAGGACGCAAGAGGCTACTGAATGTTAGAGAATATAAGAAAAAATGCTATGAATTCGAGAAGACAATAAAAAATCAGAAGACAGATGATAACGATTGATATTACATATAAACTTTTGAAGATCAAATGTAACTGGGAAGCAAGAAGCCGTAAGAGATTTTCCCAAGAGAGAAATGCGATAAAAGAAACAGTTAGCATATAACTTACGGTTAGATCGAGCCATTTCCCCTGTAAAATGATGAGAGCTTGCCAAAAATCGAGTACTGTGCTTAAATTAATAAAGTTTGGATACCATAGAGGAATGTTTATCAGAACGATTGCCATGACAGTATTTATAGAAAAAGCACAAGGAATCTATATTCTGGCAGTGGAGATGCCAGGTCAGGACGAAAATATTGCAGATTCATCAACGGATTTTATCAATAACCTCCAAATATATAGCAAGAGAACCACACTTGATGTGGGAGCAATATTCAAAGCAAGAAGGAATGGTAGATTTATAAATGTGTAACAGATTCTGACGAGAAAAATGTTCCTGCACGGCATAATGAACTAAAGTTAAGGGCATCATATTAAGCACTTGATTCAATACACTTTCTCCACTTCATATCAGCTGAAAAAGTTTGTCTGAGAAGGCACAATGTGTCATTTTCCTGGATGTTAGCATCAGTCATGCTGATGGAAGATAAAAAGTATTCTCTCAGATGATTAAAAGAAAGCAGTTTCGTTTCCGAGGTATTAAAATTATCAAGCCACTCCTGGCAAAATATAACAACCGACTGGAAGTTGTTTTTTTTTTTAATAGTTGTCTATTTGACTTCATCGAAACGATTCGACTTACTGTTAATACAGGAGTAATAGTTGTGTCACGAGCGTAGATACCGATCTGAGATTTAATGACATAAACTAGCATCTGGCAATACATATTGCGTAGCTGAAGCATCATATAAAAAGGCCATAGGTTGCTGCTACTTGAATGACATTATTATGAGTCGTTTAATATTTTAAACGCACATGCTGATAGTCAAAATCATTCAATAAATAAAAGAAGGCGAGATAGATTTGAAACTTGTGAAAATCCACACCTCGCCATTTCGGGTTTGTGCATACGGGATGGTATTTCGATGGAAGAAGTTACGCGCCAAGAATAAGTCGTAAATGCAAGCAATAATCAGCTTCAAGAAAACAGATGCGTATTAACCATTCACTATGCCATTTGACCATTTCGCGACCTCATCGGATATGTATTTTAGGTTGCTCTGGGCAACGTAAATGATTCGTTTATGGAAAGAGTGTAAGAAAGCTTTTTTTCATTAAACACAGAGCCCTTTCGTGTTAAGCTTTATTTTTTTTTTATTACGAGACATTCTAGAACTTATTCTACAGAGTTAAGTAATTTTTTTCATTAATGGGACCAAAAGAGAAACATCAACCATATATCAAATCTGCCATGCTCAGCTGTTCCCCAGAAGGATCATCCAGTGTCCTGAAGACCAAAAATCTTTTCCAATCGAATTAAACAAATGTGACACCCTCTTAAACTAAACTCTCCCAAAACAGTGAATCATATCGCAGCGTGCATCTATATTAGCGACCATATGAGGATGAACATCACCACGTCAACACATGAAGAAAGGCTGAATATTTTGACATTATCTTCTACTAAATTTAAGCATACATACGCAATTCCGCCCACACAAACACAGGAACAGACATACATGCATATATATATATATATATATATGTTTAAATAAAAAAAATGACAACCTAAAAGGTCCATTGATTATATTTCGTTTCTGTAGGAAAGAGATGTTTTCCGGTTTCTTCAGATCATATTTACAAGCATAAAAGACAAAGTCTTACAAATTCCATATCATTATCATTATACAAGAGTTTGAGGGGTAGTATTAAGTTGGGATTATCCATATAGATTACCAAATATTTCATTACCTAAATATATATATATATATATATATATATATATATATATATATATATATATATATATATATATATACATACATACAAATATTGGATTGGTGTATACAGAATAAAATGTAATAACCAAAAATATTATTCTTAACAGATTGATCCTACAAAAGTAGAGCAAAAAAAAATTTATTCGAAAATTATAGCATTAATATGTTATAAAATCCCTACAAATTACAAGTTTTATTATTTATATACATTTTGTACACACACACACACATATATATATATATATATATATATATATATATATATATATATATATATATATAGAGAGAGAGAGAGAGAGAGAGAGAGAGAGAATACAAACTGGTAATCAGACAGAGACAAACATATAAGTAGTGTGAAAGGTGGATGGATAGATAAATTTTCATCCCTCATATGATTTTTATAAATATTTTGATTGGAAATGAATCTATCAACGATAGTAACAGACAATGTATATCTTTTTTACATATAAATATCAATGTCTTTTATCTCCTTATTAAGTTTATATTTTTCATTATCTTTTTTTTTCTATTTAATTTTATGTTTATTTTTAAAACATGGCATAACAGAAGTACATAGTCCATGACCAAACAAAAATGAATTGTAACAATTTTTCATCAAACTAAAAATAATGTATTATCCAGATCTATAACGTCTTGTGCAAGATAGGAAACATTCTTTGTAAACATGACACTTCGTGAACTAAGTTATTTAAAGTCTGTGAGTAATCTAAAAGAGCTTCCGGATGAACTATGTTGCGTGTCTGATTAATTGGAGTAAGTATGTTTCGTATGTTTGCATTTCCTGTCCGTGATACTCCAATATAAAAATGGCCATGTGAAAAATTGGGACGGACAGGTCAATTCAAACTTCATTAAATTTGTTCTCTTGAGCTTTATAAATAGTACGCAAAACAGGTCATTCATGGAAACAGAAGCCTTTGAAATTTGATGGGGACCTCGATGTCTGATGGAACCAATGGAATTCTTTTAAGTAAAATTATAACCGCTTTATCGGTTTTTCATATCTTCTCATATCTGTGTTTGAGTTACATTGATTAAAAACTAATTTATTTTGTTCTTTTTAAACATAATATAATAATAAAAACAAATGATAAGAATGACTTCAAGAGTGCCGGCGTCTTTTTTTTTTTTTTTTACATATGACAAACATATAAATTCAGTTCATACTTGCCTGTCGAGCTAGAGTGAAAAAATTTATTCGTTTAATTTATTTTCTTTTTTACACTATAAAATTTTTAACAATCGTAATTTAATTAAAAATGTGCATTAATTGATATGGGAAACATTTCAGTATTACTTCTTTCTATAAATAGGATATATCGTAAAAGCATTTTGAGTTTACATTGATTTAAAATTAATTTTAAAGTTAAAAAAGCTAAGAATTCGTGTATTACAATATTCTTTTCATTTTAGCAATTTTTGTTTGAGATACACTGATATAAATGTATTTTTAATTTATTTTTCTCTTCTACCCTCTAAAGATTTAACAATAAAATGTTAATTAACAAATTGTCATTTGTAGGTGGAAAATTTAGCGTATTGATTCAAACGAAAAATATTCTTTTATCCTAGAAATAGTTTTTCTTATAGCAAGATGTTTTTGCGTTACACCGATTAAAACTAAATTATTTTGTTCTTTTTTCATTAAACTCTACAAATGTAACAATAAAAAGAAGCAAAGAGTCCATATTTGTATTCGAATGAAAAGTATTCCCATTGAAAATCAGTTTCTGAGTTAGTGATAACCAATGTATTCGTTTAATTTGTTATTTTCTTTTATTACACTCTAAAATGTAACAATGGCTAGGTACAATAAAAATGTCGCGAAATTCTATTTTTTTCATTTACATTTGAAATAGTATTTTAAAACAGGTAACCCTTGGTTTGAAACATTTCATAATTTGTTTTAGGTCTCCAATAGAGTAAGACTTTTTTGACAATTAGTAATGAATAGCAAAACAATAATTTTCGGAATAGCATTTAATTAAGATATTACATTTACTTTCGAAGATTTTCACAGTTGAATTTGTGTGGTGTTTAAGTTTGAAGGTACTCAAGAAGAACTTGTACTTACTGAAAAATAATTGTGAAGAGTTCCACAAATTGATTGATTTTAATTATTGAATTATATCATTTAAGCAGTAAGAATCAAAAGCTATATTTCGAACTTTTCATTAGAATAAACATTAAAGTTAACACACAATGGTATCTCTTTTCTGAGTTATATGTCGACACGTAGAACAAAAGCAGACCTGACTCCTTTATAATACACACACGCACACACACACACACACATATATATATATATATATATATAATGATCCAAATGCTTTGAGAAACTCACTTGATTGCTTAGTAATTTCCATACCTTCTTTGGTGTAATTAATTGCTATTAGGCTACCGTTCGGGAAATGTCTATACCACACGTTCATGGCATCAAATTTGTAATAGTGGGGTTGACTGTAATTTAAAATCTGACAGCTCTAAGATTATGATTAACCAGCAAAGAAGATTATTATAAAAAAAGAGATAAGATTTTAAGGAAAATTTATGCAGCAATAGTCTAATTTCGTTATTATTATTATTATTATTATTATTATTATTATTATTATTATTATTATTATTATTGTTGTTGTTGTTGTTGTTGCAGTTGTTGTTATTATTGTTGTTAGTATTATTATTATTGAATATAAGAAAGAGAAAGTGCATCTGACCTGAAGTCATTAAGTAAATTAGTTTTTAAAATTCGTGAAAAACTTTTTTTATCGATTGCATAGGCACACACACACACACACACACACACGCACACACACACAAATGTGTGTGTGTCTTTGTCAGTGTCTGTGACTGTGTTTACTCAGTAGTCAAAACAGATTTCATTGTGTCTGATTTAGATATATATGAAGGACAGACTTCGACGTTATGTAGCTATGTTGTGAATAGTCGAATTGAAATTTCAAACATAATTGAAAGGTATCTTGAACGGAAATTTCCTCAGGTCTTACTTCCGTGTTGATGACGTCAACACAACGCAGGTGCAGCAATTCAAGTTCTTGATTAGTGTATAAAACGGAAAATACGAAAGTCATCCAAAGGAGAACAAAAATCACGCAAGATGCTTTTCAGATATTGGGACCATATGCATTAATAGTTTTTTTAGGAAATATGGAAAACTTAAAATGAATAAGGAATCGTAATTAGTATATTCATTTATTGATATTGTACTGATAAATCATCAGTTACATCCCCTTAACATCTAGAAGGTATAAAAAGCACCATGTTAAATCCATCAGTAGACGAGTAGTCGGAGTAAAGTGCAATAAACTTTCGTATATGTTGATTCACTGGTTCTGTTCTTACTGCAGATATGATTTTTTTTTAATTTATTAGTAATAAGGTTTTTTTTATTTTTTTCGTTATTATTACAGAATTATTATATTTAAATGTTATAATTAATAATTGATCATAATTTATTTGTTTTTTATTAATTCAGAATTTGTTTTATTTTCTTATTAACACTCTGAAATGTTGTATTGGAAATTATCGTGGGAATAAAAAGCAATACAGAATTCAGTTTCTAAATTTCTGGTGGAGTGAATTGTGTTATGGTGCTCTTTTCTCACAGACGATAACCAACTAACCCTATTATACTCTGCACTCAACAATATCAAAAGCAAATATTGCGGACCCGGCAGCGTGCAGTGCTGGTTTATTACTAAGCAGCCTTGTGCCAGACACCGCACTAAACTACCGAGTCCACAAGCAATGTAAAAAAAAAAAATAAAATAAAATGCGTGAATGAACAGTGAGAGGAAAGGGGTCAATCAACAAGTGCATAAATTAATGACCATCAAAGAGATAGCCGGAATAAAATGACAAAGACATCTGTTTGTAAAACATGTGTAACTTTAATTAGATGGAAACAAGTAACTTATCTCGTGGTACGAGATTAATGAAAAATGTCCCGCGCCAAAATAGAAAGCAAGATGGCTAAGGCGGGAAAAAGAGTTTTATAAGGTTCTGGAAAAAGGATGTGCGCACAGATAGAAAGGAGTACTCACTGTGTATTTTTTTGGTGTTGTAAGTGTGTGTGGTATTTTTGTGTTCAGGTTCATAGTTAGAAATAATGTTCGGTCATCTCAGAGTTTTTGGTGAGGCATTGAATTGGCTGCTGGAAATTTTACAGGATTGCTGTGGGCATCTAGCCAGGAGAAACGGAGAATGTTTGAAGCGAGTTTCATGGTCTTGTGGAGTTGTTTACGGCGAGCACAGAGAGACGAAAAATGTTTGTTCGTAAGTAAGAATATCCCTGTCTGTATTTACTATTGACTGACGAGGGATAAAAGTAAGTCACTTGTTGAATACGAAGTTTTGCCCACGACTGTGTCGTGTGTCTCGAACATTTTCTAGCAGAAAACGGAGAAGGTCTGATCTGTGGATAGCAAGTTGTTCGTCAGTAGGATATCCCTGTCTGTATTTACTGGTTCACTGACGAGGGATAAAAATAAGCCATTAGTTGAATACGAAGTTTTGCTCACGACTGTGTCGTGTGTCTCTAACGTCTTCTGGTCGAAAACGGAGAAGGTCTGACCTGCGGGCAGCTTCAAGACGAGAAGAAGTCTTGGTAAAGTGTGAAGTCGCCATTGTTGAAATAAGATATTCCGGCCCGCATATGGGTTAAGGGCACGGAATAAATGAGTTGCCCGTCTAGTCAGGTCGAAAGTCGGAAGGCAACTGGCTTGCAAACGCTGGCCGTTTGAGACGCCGCGAAACGCGCGGGAAAAAATTCAAAATCTGTTAGTCTGAGTTCATCAGTAGGAGCTAGCGAAGGTTACCGCTATGTCTAGCTGTGAGAGGAAGAAAGGGGTGAAAACCGCGCGCACACACGCACGAGTGTGAAAGGAAGGGAGGAAACTCGCGCGCACGTAAAATATAGATGGAATTAATGTGTTAATTCCATACAAAGATCGCCCTCCTCACCACCACTGAAATTAAAATTTCTCAGAGTTAACCTGTAGAAAAGACAATATTTATAAATATAAATGACAATAGGAAAACTGTAGTTATTGCTGACGCAATAGTAAATTACATGAAAACAGATACATAATACATGAAAACAGATACATAATACTACCGACCAACTCTGTCACGTCCACCATCCAGAATAACCTATCCCATCTAAATAATCTTAGAATAGTCACAAACATTTCCAAAACCATTATGGATATCCTAAGTTCTGCAAACACTAATAGCAATAATATTTATGTAGCAGGCATTTATAAAATAAATTGTCCAAACTGTTCCTCCCAATATATTGGAGAAACAAGTAGAAATAAAAAAAACAAAAAAAAAACGCATTTATGAGCACAAAAGAGACCTCACAAAAACAACTTAGCTGATGCACTGGTCATACATAGAAATAAATTCAACCATAATTTTGATTTTAAAAATGCTACACTCATAAAAAAAATAACTCACTCAGAAGGACAATTCTAGAGAGTGCCGCAATAGAATATTACCCAAATATCAATCTACACCCAGATTTCTCCCTCTTTCAACTTTCTTAACACAATTGCAGCTCTCCCAAACAAACGTACACAACAAAATCAAAAAATCATAAGTAGATGATTGAATCCGTCAACACAGCTATAATGACAATATTCTCCACACGTGGCAGTAACTGACGTTATTTTCAGGTAACAAGATGAAAATAGCGTTCTCTACATTCCTCCAGTTGCTAAGAATATTCTGTTTTTTGGTATTATTAGTTATTTTCTTTAATTAAATTCATTTCGTTTTTTGCTTTGAGAAAGTCCACATTGGACGAAACGCGTCAGAAATAAGTACAGTTTTCCTATTGTCATTTATATATATATATATATATATATATATATATATATATATACACACCACACATATATATATATATATATATATATATATATATATATATATATATATATATAGAGAGAGAGAGAGAGAGAGAGATAATATTAAAAGTACATTTGAGCTGACTAACATTTAACACAATGTTGCATTTTGCCACTCTGGTTACCTCTTTTGCATTTTGAACGATTGTTTACAAAACATAGTAACAACAACGGTTAATCTATATAAATAAAGCGCAGTGTACGTGTGTCTCTCCGTCCGCTTCCGATCTCAACTAAGCATAAACATGAAGTAGCATTTAGTAACTACTGTAGTTACACCCGACTCAAAATTAAACATGGAACTCATTTAATGTTAAATTTAAATATCGAACAGAGTGAAATTTCTTTTAAAAAGGTTTAAATTTAATTTCGCTTTTCGTCGCAATTGCAGTTGACACCGCCTAATTTACCGTAATTAAGACTTAAGCAGGATACGACACGTTGCTCCTATGTTTATGTTCTCGCACTCATGCTGTGACATATTTGAAATATTACGTAGTCCGTGTTCCCTAACATTATTAAGAGTGACTTTATATAAAGGGGTTCACACAATAAAAATAATCTTAGAAAATTAGAAAATAAAAAAAAATGCGCTCAAAAGAAAAGTAAACACACCTCGGAGACCGGTTGCATATAGGAAGAAAGGTTATGCCGAATTAAGCCGTTGGATAAACATAAAATAATTTTATTATTTCTAAATTCATATAACATTTCGAAGGTAAGACTTCGAAGTCCGAAAAAGCCCTCCGTAGTAGCTCGGCTTAAGTCCACCTGAAGTGCGGCTTCTCGGCGACGTTTAAAGTAATAATAATTATGTGCGTATGCGCGCTTATCGAAATCACCATTAAAACTATTATAGTTACATTAAATTTGTTTTCGCAATTTCTGAGAATGATCTCTCAGGTGATCGAAAGTACTTGGATCGACTAAAAATACGGCGTCTTACTTGTTGAATTTCAACTTGAGACCAAGATGATAATTAGAGAGCTAGAAAGAACTTTAAAAACAAATGGACATAATATGAAATGAAACATAACTGAAGGAAGATAAGCAGCCTAAATATATATACATATCCTCCTAATAATTTCTATCATGTACATCATTGCTTGAACCGGCTTCTAATGCTCTAGATTGAGCGGCTTGGTGAGAGTAGTCGTGGCTCCAGGGGGGGCACAGTCCTATGGTTAGAGAGAACTCAGTAGAATTCCGCCACGGAATATGTAAGCGAGCGGCGCTTTGTTGAGTCTGATTTGCAATCTCTTCGTCACCGAGGCCCAGTGTAACAGTTGGTATGATGTTTGCTTGACAACCTGTCAGGGTTTCAATTCTCGGTAGTGGATGCGCACTCCTGATGAGTCCCAAATATAGTACGAAACGGCCGTCCATTGCATTCTGTTGAGGTTTCTATCAGACTCGCTGAATTACTTAAATATATTTTTTTGATTTATAAATCACCCCTCACTATTTTCGGTTTGAAACGAAAGTGCTTAAATTATTGAGCTCCATGTCATTTATTTGCTGAACAAACCACCTGAGGAGATCGAAATGGTCGAAACCGCAGTAGTATTCTGGTCAGCTTTCATATTTCTAAGCATTAAAAAGCTCTGGTATTTCTAACTTGACTCTGAGCACTTTTTATGCGTAAGATCTTAATAAATATTTTACCGTTTGTTTACTCTGGCGTATATATATATATATATATATATATATATATATATATATATATATATATGAGATAATGTAACCGTATATAAAGATAACCACAAATACATATACATCACTATGTCTAGTTATCAATAATTATTAGTCGTTGTTCTTGGTTTATAATCGATAATCACATTTCAGATTATGTTTCCGATAATCTATATGTTCATTTAGCGAATATTTAACCTTGGGATTAAATCTTCTCTAAATTAATCTTAGAAAATTAGAAAAACAAAAAATATTACAGTAAAGCGAACACCTAAAAAAGACACAAATAAAGAAAATAATTAATCAATTGAAAACTTTAATTCATATTTTTCCTCATCACAAACCTGTCAAATTCATTTTAATACAAGAAATACAGTAAAATAAAAATGCATTCAAGCAGCCAAAAGCAACAATTAAACAAGAAAAGAAAATAGAAGCAGAATATTTCAACATTTTCTCCAATCAAATTTCAGACACACATTGAAATAAAACTTAAAATAGCGACCGAACAAAAATATGTAAAAAAAAAAAATTAATACCTGGCTTTATTGTTTTCTGTTATTTTTTTTTCTCTGTAATTTACAGCTTTTTTACTTTTTTCTTGTTTTGTACGACGAATAGCCAACCAGTAAAATGAGTTAATATGGCAGAAAAATAATTTACTTTGAAAACTCCAGTGTCAACTTACAATCTATTTCTAGTTTTCTATCACCCAATGCGTTCGAAAACATAATATGCTTTTTTAAATGCGAATTCCTGTGTTAAATTTATATTGAGTTCTGGGCTAATCTTAAGGCTAAGAAAGTCACATGTGTGAACTTAAATTCCAAAATGTCAGATAGAAAAAATATAGAGAAAAAGATTTGTGCATATTGTTTTCTTTTCTTTATGAAACATTGAATCTTCTTAATTAGTATGCTACTCAGACAACTTATCTTTGCCGTGATTACTAAACGCTTATCTGTTTTTGACTAGTGGTGGTCATATTTGGATTATGTTATGTTTGCTTGTCAAGTTTTCACCGAAAACTTACCATTTACTCACAGGCTGATCACCTATCATTGAATCTTCTCAATTAGTATGCTACTCAGACAACTTATCTTTGCCGTGATTACTAAACGCTTATCTGTTTTTTGACTAGTGGTGGTCATATTTGGATTATGTTATGTTTGCTTGTCAAGTTTTCACCGAAAACTTACCATTTACTCACAGGCTGATCACCTATCATTGAATCTTCTCAATTAGTATGCTACTCAGACAACTTATCTTTGCCGTGATTACTAAACGCTTATCTGTTTTTGACTAGTGGTGGTCATATTTGGATTATGTTATGTTTGCTTGTCAAGTTTTCACCGAAAACTTACCATTTACTCACAGGCTGATCACCTATCATTGAATCTTCTCAATTAGTATGCTACTCAGACAACTTATCTTTGCCGTGATTACTAAACGCTTATCTGTTTTTGACTAGTGGTGGTCATATTTGGATTATGTTATGTTTGCTTGTCAAGTTTTCACCGAAAACTTACAATTTACTCACAGGCTGATCACCTATCATTGAATCTTCTCAATTAGTATGCTACTCAGACAACTTATCTTTGCCGTGATTAGTAAACATTTATCTGTTTTTGAATAGTGGTGGTCATATTTGGATTATGTTATGTTTGCTTGTCAAGTTTTCACCGAAAACTTACAATTTACTCACAGGCTGATCACCTATCATTGAATCTTCTCAATTAGTATGCTACTCAGACAACTTATCTTTGCCGTGATTACTAAACGCTTATCTGTTTTTGACTAGTGGTGGTCATATTTGGATTATGTTATGTTTGTTTGTCAAGTTTTCACCGAAAACTTACCATTTACTCACAGGCTGATCACCTATCATTGAATCTTCTCAATTAGTATGCTACTCAGACAACTTATCTTTGCCGTGATTACTAAACGCTTATCTGTTTTTGACTAGTGGTGGTCATATTTGGATTATGTTATGTTTGCTTGTCAAGTTTTCACCGAAAACTTACAATTTACTCACAGGCTGATCACCTATCATTGAATCTTCTCAATTAGTATGCTACTCAGACAACTTATCTTTGCCGTGATTACTAAACGCTTATCTGTTTTTGACTAGTGGTGGTCATATTTGGATTATGTTATGTTTGCTTGTCAAGTTTTCACCGAAAACTTACCATTTACTCACAGGCTGATCACCTATCATTGAATCTTCTCAATTAGTATGCTACTCAGACAACTTATCTTTGCCGTGATTACTAAACGCTTATCTGTTTTTGACTAGTGGTGGTCATATTTGGATTATGTTATGTTTGCTTGTCAAGTTTTCACCGAAAACTTACAATTTACTCACAGGCTGATCACCTATCATTGAATCTTCTCAATTAGTATGCTACTCAGACAACTTATCTTTGCCGTGATTACTAAACGCTTATCTGTTTTTGACTAGTGGTGGTCATATTTGGATTATGTTATGTTTGCTTGTCAAGTTTTCACCGAAAACTTACAATTTACTCACAGGCTGATCACCTATCATTGAATCTTCTCAATTAGTATGCTACTCAGACAACTTATCTTTGCCGTGATTAGTAAACATTTATCTGTTTTTGAATAGTGGTGGTCATATTTGGATTATGTTATGTTTGCTTGTCAAGTTTTCACCGAAAACTTACCATTTACTCACAGGCTGATCACCTATCATTGAATCTTCTTAATTAGTATGCTACTCAGACAACTTATCTTTGCCGTGATTAGTAAACATTTATCTGTTTTTGACTTGCCTTAATATTGACATCGAGATCGTTAACGAGATTGTTGCTTTTATCAATATTTTGCACCGAGTGTTTAGTTCTGGCGATAAAATGAATGAGAAAACTCCAATAAGGTATAACTTTTAATTGATTAAAACAGTAAGAATACAGGCACATCTCCCTATAGTATATATAAGTCAGAAAACAATGTTTCATAAACAGACACACTCACATATATACATATATATTCACATACGCATATGAATTAATGGAATTATTTTAATATGACATTTGGATTATTTCAAGATATTCAAATACGTCTACCTACTAAAAAAAAACCTTAAATACGTCTATCTATCTATCTATCTATCTATCTATCTATATATATATATATATATATATATATATATATATATATATATATATATATAATGGATTAAATCTGATATATTGTTATTTTTATTTTTTTTTTTAAACGTTAATTTTTATGTATACTCATATTCGAGTAGATGGACTATTTAGTTAAACAGTATATTTTATCCAACTACATCTCCCGGACTGAATATTCGAGAAATCTTGTTAGAAAAATATGCGTCCTCCAACATTATTCGAACCTGTATCTCCTATGCCACTAAAACACTTATCCGCTTTTTTGGGGGGACAAGAAGTCCTCCGTGACCGTGCGGTTAGTCACATTAGATCCAATGACGATTCCCCATAGTCTAACGAATTTGGTTCACGTAACGTAATTAAAATAAATGTTGCGTACATACTCATCCAGGTTCATACAAATTTAGTTTTTTTTCATGTGTCGACACTTCGACATAATAACAGATTTTTCTTCAAAACGTTGTCTTTTTTCGGGTATGTTATAATAGCAAGCTTCTCCTACGAAAGCCACTGTTGAAGCTACACGGCTTAACTCTTCTCAAGGTACTCCACTTAATGCCCGGGTTCCTGTACCACTCATGTTTAAAATTACACATAAGGTATGATAACTTGGTGCAATGTCTATGTTTCTCCAGCTTGAACGAAGATTTGTGATTGTACCACAGTTTCTTAAATTCGCTTTCTGTACATCCCATTTAGATCTTTATTTTTTCCGAAATCTTCCAACTCTGCTATATAAACGACAACAGTAGCATTACAAGCACCATCCAACGGACATCTACTTGTATCTCTGCAGTTACGGGAGTTGATGATGGGATTGTTATCATCATTAGTTTTTGAATTCCTCAAATTACATTTCTTAATAATCTTGTCTAAATTATCAGTGCAGCAATAACTCAATTTCACCGTGTTTTTGCTGAATATTTTATGTAGCTCTGAAACTTTTAGGAAATATTTAGCGAATGATTTCTTGAAAAAAAATATTTTCCCATTATTTATTCTTTTATTCAAATTGAACGGTGGGTTGAATCTGATAATCTCACTTTTTTCTATTTTTGCTTTTATTATTCCACTGATGATTCAACTGAGGAGTAAACTTCAATTTTGTTTAGTGCCCTCCTCTCTCAATGTTGATTCATATTATTTTTTATTCAATTCAAATATCTCTTTGGATGAGGAATTTCTCGTACCTCTGCCCAGGTCCAATAAAGAAAGAAAGTAAATGACAACAAGTCTTCTACAGTAGCGGTAGCTGTAACAAAATGCAAAGAAAAAAAAACTACGGTCGAAGCTGTCAAGCATGACAAACAGTAGCAGAAGCATTACTCGGCAGTCAGAGTATCTTCAAAGCTCTAAAGTTATTCACGGACAAGTGAGAGGAGCCTACCGGATTACAGCGTTGGTTCACGAATTTGAGGACACAGTAATTGTGAGTTTAATTACTGGGTCGGCCAATGTATGCTTGGGCATATTGAAAACAGAGCTAACAATTGTACTAACAATGAGAAATAAATAGGATAACACCAGACATCGGAAAAGTGAAGAGTCTACGCCCGTAGATTAAATAAAAGGTTCAGTTCGGAAATCAATGTAGGTTACCCAGGTCGATACATATTTAATAAATGCCATAATGCACAACGACTGAAGCGTTGTTATAACAGCAACAAATAGAGATACACCATTGCTGTTGTGAACAGTGAAAATTTAATCTAATTTTAAGCATCGAATACTATGGACAGTCATCTCACATTACATCTCGCTATGTTTTCAATGGATTATAATTATTATACGAGAAAAGGAAATCGAATACAGGATATATTGTTCTATATACTTGTACCAAACACCGTACACCAACGCCCAATAAAACCAAAATATTAGCCTGACAACTCGAATCATGCACATCTATAGCTGGGTCATATATAGACATTCATATGGATGTCATATATGTAGTCCGGAGAATTTGGGAATGGTTCAACTATGAAGGATTAAAAATAGTTTTAATCGAATAAATATTTTATGATTTGAATAAGATGTTCCATCAGACATACAATAAACTAGAATAAAAAGAAAGACATTTGCCTAAAGAAAAAAAAAACACTTCCAAAAGAAACGAGAAATAAAAAGTCGAGCACGTGTAAGGGTTGGTTGTTTGGGTGATTTTCTTTGACGGCATAGCAACACCTCTATGGGTTATTTAATGATGGAATTTAAATATTTTGAACACGATTTTATTGCTTCAACTACAGCTAAAATATATTGTGATTAATTCTGCTATAAAATATATTGTTAGCTATAGCTACTATAAATAGTTATTGTTGGAAATTTTAATATGAATAGGGATTGTTGGAATTTTTATCTAAAAAATTATTACTGGCAATTTTGCCTTACAGATGTATTTTGCCGTCCCGGATATGATGATAACTTACATCCGCGCCTTGGGTAAGACGATAAACTACGTCCAACACCAAGGTTTCTGATCAGTAGGTTTTGAGGAATGTGGAACGACTTCTTAATTGCTGGCGTTCCCAGGTCCACCCTGACCCGGGGTTGCAGCAACTTCTATGGTCCCAGCAATTTGCGAACTTGTGTAAAAATAGGTTTTAATACCAGAAATACTTTGTTATAAAAAATACTACCAGCAAATAATTTTTGAAGGCAAAATTATTATCACCAATAATTAAACAAAAGTACCAGCAATAGAAACAGCTATACATACTTTGAAAAAAAAATATTACCAGCTATAGATTTCTTCAAGGAAAAATATTCCCAGAAATAGATTTTTGAAGAAAAACATATTAGCAGAAATTTTTCGGCATTAAATAACCAACTGAAGTTGATATGCCGTAAAACACACCAAACCAAATAAAACAAAACCAAGCAAAACAGATGTATTTTTAAACTTTCATAGACTTTTGTCTTTTACCCATAGCTAGGACTCTAACAGGTTGACCTGAGAACAACAGCAATTAAGGTGGTTCGACGCTCTTCAAAGACCTCGAAACACCCTACCAGAGGTCATGCCGTCGGATGTATTTTATCGTCATACGGAGGATTATGGGTAACGGATAATAATAGTATACTCTAGAAATAGAGGTTTCGTACGATCTGTCAATGCCAGAAGAGGCGATAATAATTGCATTTACAATTCTATTTTCCTTAAAATCTCTTTAAGATAAATATTTCAACTGACATTAAGGCTAAACATTTGTTCAATGAATGTCGGATTTCGTGCGTGGAAAAGCTTAATCGTACCATTGGCATTAATCCGCTCTTCAGTCCTATGTTTATTAAGTTTAATATAAGAAAATGTAACCAGAAGAAAAGAAAAACAAAACAAGTTCAGATTGTGAGATGTCATTTAAAATATATATTTTGGTCAGCGTAGAAAAAAGAATTTGCTTTGGAAGAAACAGAATTAATGAAAATCGTGCATATCTGTCTCAGCTGCGTCTAGAGATTATATGCAAGTTATGAATTGGTATAAAGAGTTGCGTCTTTAATGTTAAAAGTCCTATTATGATGTTTAGATTCTACTCAATATTATTAACTTAGATATATAGTGATTGAGAAAACTATTGTCTTTGGTTGGAAAATATTTTACTAAGTTAACAAAACAGACTAATTTGACAGTCAGTAGTTTATTTGCAACTATTTATTTTGATACTTTTACCTTATAAAACTAACGTAAAAAATAATATGAAAAGATTTTAAAACAAATTCGTCAATTTCTTAAAGGAAAATCATAAAAAAACATTTTATTTTAAAAATAAAAAAGGTATATTAATAAAAAATAATAAGAACCTCTTAAAATCTATTGCACAAATGATCCTTTCTTTTCAATAACTCTTAGCAGACTATTGTCAACATCTGATGTTAGATTTGCAATTTTATAGGCTGGTAAACTGTTTGCAGTAACTTTAACTGCCTCCCAGAGGTCACACTTGCTGTTGAATTGCCTTCCATTAGACTAAATATCTCTCTTGAGGATGCTCCACAGGTTCTCAATGGGATTCAAGTCAGAGCTATTTGAAGGCCGATCCACAAGAGAATCTTCAACAAATCCCTTTTCTTTCAACCAGAATTTAGTAAACTTTGATGCATGACTTGGTGCGTTGTCTTGCATAAAGATCATAAATCTACGCTTGGCTAAAGACTGGTTATCAAGCCATTCAAAGAAATATTGCTCTAGAAAAGCACAGTAACTCTTGGAATTCATTTTAACCCCGTTATTCAGTATAAATGGACCCACGAACTCATTACCAATAATCCCATGGGATAGGTCACGCTTTGTTAAATTCCTGATTCAGCCTGAGACTTTTTTCTTTGGTTGAATTCCCATTTGACATATTTTCGTGATTTTTCGATGTTCCCTTTTCAAATCCTTAGAAATTTGAAGCGAATACTTTCCTTTGCTAATTTCTTTGATTATATAGTTCTTTTCATTCATTGTTAATTGATTTTTACGAGTCATAATACTAAATTCTAGTTCTTGCAAATAAACTCTTGACACTGCAAATTGCTATAATTACTAAAAAAAATACTAAATATCAATCTAAAATTGAAAATTTGGACTTAATTGCTTTCATGCTTACTCGCTCTACATATTCGTACAAATTATTTCATTGGATAACACATATCTATGAATTTTACATGAAATATTTGACAATACCTCTTTTGCATATAATCTCTAGACGCAGTTTATATTTCTGAGATTAGCTATTTAAAGTATTGGCATTAATTACACGGTTTGAAGTGTCGTCATCTTTATAGTCATATTCACGACGTTTCGTTCGTTGTACGATACATCTTTCTTCAGGGGTTATACGTTGGAATTTCACACCAAACCCTTTACTTCGTCCACTGGGGATCA
Source organism: Acanthosepion pharaonis (assembly GCA_903632075.3). Taxonomy (NCBI): domain Eukaryota; kingdom Metazoa; phylum Mollusca; class Cephalopoda; order Sepiida; family Sepiidae; genus Acanthosepion; species Acanthosepion pharaonis. Next base: position 3,161,694 of record CAHIKZ030004302.1, on the reverse strand, counting down.
TTGTTCTAGCTCCACGTTCCATGCTTTTTCTGGATCTCTCAGTTTCAATTATATCCCTTTAATAAGTCAACTCTTATCTGTTTTTTTTTTCACCTTTGCTGTGGTCAGATATTGAACTAAGCATTCTTTTGGTCAAGTCAGTGGATTACTTCAACCAACGCTTTTATCCAGTGGATTCCAAAGGATATCACCTGAAGAAGGACGGTGCCTAAAACGGGCGAAACGTCGTAAATAGGAAAATGAAACCGAGGACAACAATCTGAAAATCGTAAATACTGAAAATGATGAAGTATTTTTTATTAATTTTCGAATAACATTAGACGCTGGGAGAATTTATTTTAAATCAGTATTATTATTTGTCATCACGTGGCTGAAATCAGAAATAAGATTTGGAAATTTTAGACGTGGGAAAATCTACGGAACATTAGTTTAAAACCATTTGATAGAATACACTATTGACAGCCTTCTTTTTTCCGTTGTTACCATGTTGTTTTGACATCTATGTCTACAATATCTCAATACTCAGTACCGAGCATATATCATAATAATTATAGCAAATTAGAAACAAGATGATTCTAAACATATATAGATTGGTAGCATAACGGCAATCAGCAAAGAAATTAAAATCGACGAACCGTGTTCAAGTTCCAGACGATTATGTTGCATTGAAAATCATAAAGTAACCCTGAGAAAGGCATGGATCCATCTCTTCAATGGTGGACATTCATATCTTCAAGGGATTTTATTAAACCCACCTTAATATATGACTTGCCAATATACTTTGTTCTTATCCACGGGTTTATTAAACCATCCTCAGTGTGTTTTTGTCTTGGTACGTTTCAGTTTTCATGGATTTAATTAACACACCTCAAAGAGGGTCTTAAAAGATCGGAGTAAGTTGGCCCTCCTGCTTCGCGATCTCTTTACCTTCGCCGTGGATATGGCCCCGATTCAAGAGACACACTTAGTTTGCGAGGTTGTTGCGCGTGTGCTGTCTAGGGACTTTCTTATCTCTTACGCATATGAGAACAAGCTGGCCAGAGACCTTTCTTTGCTGGTTAAACGTACTCTGGGTGCGGAGGTGAACCTTAACCATGTCAAGATGGGGGAGGATGTTGATCGTAGCTGATATGGCCGTGAAAAGTAATAAGTTTCGGTTCATTGCAGTTTATGCGCCCAAATATCGAACGGAACGAGTCTCGTTTTTTTCCGTCGATTAGGCCTGTTCCTGGAAGATTCGGCGAGCTTGGTCTCAATGGGGATTGGGCTGTCGTCCTAGGCTCCAAAATAGACAGATAGCGGGGAGCTACTAGCAAAGGGGGAGATATGAACGTGGGCTCTTAAGTGGTCGTCTATCCGGGTAATAAGCTACCTGACTCGAATGTTTTTGAGATGCGTCGATATAGATTTGATAGATTGTCTCACGTTCTACTGGCTTGGCTATTCGGACCATGAAATCTTTAGTGCCCGAATTACGTTAGGTCCTAGGGATAGAATGTCGGTACATTGGATATTCAATGTTTCTTTACTGGACAGGCGTGCCATGCAGCGACAGCTAACTAGATTAGTACAGGCGAAAATAGTGGGGTGGTTATTGGGAATAAGTGGTTGGAATGGCTTAAGGATAGTATCAGGTCATTCCAAAACGAATATAGCAAACGTCTTGCTTTAGATAAAGCTAAACGTTTGAGGTCTCTGAAGGATAATCTAGAGATATGTTTAGCTAGGAAGGCTGAGTATCAAGCTCTACCTGGGTCAGGTAATTAGATTAAACAAGAAATCTAACTACACCATAAATATGGACCCAGTATTGCGCAAGGAAGAATTCATCGAGGTTGTGATCGTTATATTTAGGAGTTCGATACACGAGAGGAACGTACTCTGAGGTCGACCAAAGACATGTGCAAGACGTTTCGTTGACATTTCGATAGCCAGTATAGCAAGGAGCCTTGTCACTATAGCGAAGAGTTTCGGAGGTATCTGGCTGATATTCTTTGGCTTTCACCGAGTGAAGCAGCTAGCTGCGTAAGCAAGATCACAAAGAACGAAGTTTACTTGGCATAGAAGAGGGTTAGCATTGGCAAATCTCCTGGATTTGATGGTACTCTCTACGAAGTGTACTTTAGGCTGTCGCACATCTTTGTGCCGATTTTGATTGTCGTGTTCAACAAATGGTTCCGGCAGGGATCAGTCTCCGACCATGTTTCTAGGAGTGTGGTACCGCTGTTGAAAAAAGCGAAGGATGATGGATGGGATTTAAATCATTACAGGCCCATAACTCTTCCAAACACAGAGTTAAAGGGTTAGGCCAAGATATTTACGGAGCCTTTGCAGCCAGTTATCGAGATTCTTTTGGGATTCGAGCAGATTTGTGTATGAACAATTCAGAGCAGCATGCATCTGATAGGCGCGATCCTAGAGGTAGTAACAATTTGGATCAGTCCAAGGCGTTCGATAGTGTAGAGGACCATCAGTAATTGTCTTCAGTTCTGCAGGATTCATACCCGAATCCTACAAGTGGATCAGCCTCCTGTGATGCTCCCAGAGTGTTGTGGTACACGTGAACGGAAAGTGGTCGCGCGCTTTTGCACCGTTTTCTTCAGAGTTTCCGCTGCTTTAAGCTCTGGAGGTGGTTACTCGTCAACGCCTGCTAAGAAACAATTGCTGTCCCTGATGAAGTTTGAGCCAGGGTTTCTGGTAAGATTAACCGCAAAGAGTCTTTCGAATTTCTGTTAGGTACTTGGAATGGCGTTGCGCTTCTGGAGCCCTTAAGTTTGACTGATGGACCCGTCTGCATTCTTAAAGTGTTGTTCGTACCAGGGGTCAAGCTGAAGAGGAATTTGTCGGAGATACAGGGAAAGCTCAGATCAGCCGTCCTGACTTGGCTCCGAAGGCGGTTCTTCGTAAAGTCTAGCTCTAAGACCTGCGCTACATACGACTTTCCTCCCATTCTTTATTGGTTGTTTGTACTCCCAGTCTGCATGGGCAGTAAGAAGCCGCTCAAGAGCTTGCTGTCCTCCCTGATGAGAGGTTGTAACAAACATCAGGCCTGCAGATAAGCCTGTGTTCAGCGTCCCTGCCAGTTGGGGGGGTTTCTGAGAGTGCCACACTCGAGGTGTCATTGACACGGCACGAGATTGGTTTCCCTTTGTCATGCGTTGACAGAGTATTCGATCATAGAGGAGCGTTTTAGTGATGCTTTCCATAGCCTTACCATTATTCTTCCCGTTTCTAAGCCTGAGCGCCGTCATAATACCGGGAATTAGTCACGATTACTCAGAGAGTGTCGATCGGTTTTGAAGATAATTCTTTGCTCCAGTGGCATTCCACGTACTAGAATGCTCTTACATCGCGAATTAGTAGAGGGGTTTGCGAAGGACTTGCACTGTGTGTGTCTCGGCTTGTCAGCGACCGATTTGCACACTTTCTGTTCTTAAGCGGCTCGGCGTACATAAGCAAAGCTTAGTTTTCACTTACTTGGCGAGTGATTGGGTACACGCTGTCTCTCAATGACAGAGCTTTCAGAGGGGTCTGGGTAGCTTCGGTGTGACCTTAGTCTAGAAGACACGCTGCACACGCCTTCTACCACTGTTTACAGATGCTTTTGTTCTGGGACTATGTTGGCGCTGTTGACGGCTCCTGTCGATCCCGACCATCAGGTGTCTATTTCTATTTTTTTCCTTTAACTTCAACATTTTATTAACATCTTTGATGTTCTGCCTCTTAGTTATATTGTAAAGCTGTTGGTACAAATATAACTTATCTTCTCGCTGTTTTTGTCGATGATTTGTGCAACTCATAGATTTGGGGTAAGTGTTTATCAAGTAGTTTGAAAAATATTTTTCCTACATTCGTTGTCATTTCTTGTTATGTGGTCGACCCATTTTTCATACAAGTGGACTCGACCAGTGTGTACTTGTACTGCTGCCAGTGAATACCCGGAAGAGTGAGTAACAGAGATACACTGATAGAGTGAGTTAGAAAGAGATATACACTGATACAGTGATACAGTGAGCGACAGAGATGTAGCCGCTTTGTAGGAGTCACAGTTGCGAGCACGTAGACTCAGAAGGAATTCATAATTCGATACTGAATTTCCCAGACTGTATATATATATATTATTATTGCTACTAACCGCATTTCTGGATTTACTAACCGTATTACCAATTGTATTGTTACGTCAATATATTTATTTGCTATAGTTCATTCCTGCGTTTGTCATTCATTTGAGACCGGATTTCATCCCGGAATCCACAACACTTCCCAATTGAAGTGGGGGTTAAACCAAACGATTTTTCTCTTTCTTTTGTTGTTCGCCATAGGTTGAGTAATTTGAAGTTTAAATTCAAATCTGATTTTGTGGCACCCTTCTATTAAAGCCCTTTCTTTTCTGCTTCAAAACTATTTTCTTGTAGAATATCTAGATAGTCGACATTCCTTGACTTTTTTGACGTGTTTGATGACAATTTTGGCGTGATTTGATCCAGCGTTTATATATTGTAAGTTGCTGTTTGGTTCCACGTAGGAAGACAAGTTACGAGTTTTTAAATTAAATTATACGTCCATTTACTGGGCCACTTTCAAATACATATCCCCATAATATCAAACTGAGGTCTTGAAGAGTTTGCATAGTTGTTTCCTTAGTCTGTCATTCATTCTTCTTCATTGTGGCACTACAATTTGTCCGGCATCCCTCTATATGCCATGGTCATTTAGATGTATTATTATTTTTGTTTATTTTGCAGAATATATAGGGGCTGATCAATTCATAAATCACTGTACCATCAAATAAACATTTGAGGACATCAAATACATCTTTGTGTTCTTTATCCATATAATATTGTTGTGGAAGAGAAATGATTTTATTTACAATACAGAATAATTTATTTTATTTACAATACAGAATAATTTCTACTTGATCAGGTGTTACATTAATGAACACGTTAGCGAAGTTTAATGTTGCTAGTGGTTCGTGTTCAGATATGGAGCTAAAGTAATCCTTTATATCGTATTTAATAAACACATGCTTTTTATCATTTATTTCTTGAAACCAAGCCTGTGTTGCAACCAACAGTAACACACACAGTTCTTGGGGGATTTTCTGACTTATTTTCCCATTACGGTGTTTTTTGGGGGTTAATCAGGTGAAATGATGGATTATCTGGAAAATTTTCCTTGTGGATTTAAAACAGTTAGAAAAACCTTATTTTTTAAATAGATGCTGAACACTTTCACCAATTTCAATTGGGATGTTAAGTATTTTCCTCCTCGTTTGTATTTTCATTATATTGATTCTGTACTTTCTTATAAAATAGATTAAATCTTCAAATATTTCTCTATACAGATTTGGATTTATTTATTTAGGTATATTTTTTTAGGCATATATATATATATATATATATATATATACACAAACACACACATACACACACACACACATATATAAATATATATATATATATATGTATATATAATTTTGTTTATATATATATATAATTTTGTTTATATCTATATATATTTTCTCCCCTCTCACAGACTCACTCATCTTTAGCTTTACTCTTTTCCTCCCATTAATTTTCTCAGCAGGACCTGAAGTGTATAAATTGAGCGACAGAAATACAACAGAACTTTTCGCTGCCTGAGGAAGTCTTCAATGGAAGAAACCGCGTTAGCGAAGAGGTTATTTTCTCTAATATTTAGGACGTCACTTTCTATATTTGAATTGTGCATTGAACACATTTAAATATAACAGGTACCGGAATTGGGTAAACCTTGTTTGTAATATATATATATATATATATATATATATATATATATATATATATGTGTGTGTGTGTGCGTAGTGTTTCCATGGACTTATTTGAAAGGCAAAGTAATGAAGAAAGAAAGAATGAAAGGAAATGGAGTAAGAATTGGCCTATAATAGAGGAGAGAGTTATATAGATAAAGAGTGTAAAGGGATCTAATGTGGTTGTGATGGAACTGGGTGCAGATAAACGCGACGGTTGGATATGGACACTGATATAAATATAACTTATCAACACCTGTGCAAGAAAGAAGAAGGAACAATAAACAGCAACAGCAACAAAAACTATGTAACAATTTAAAAGTGGATGTTAAAATTATTATAGAATGGGAGTAAGAATTTAAAATTAATACTTTTTTTTAAAAATAATGTTAATGTTAATGCATTGAATATTACATCTTTAGTTATATATTAAAAGTTATAGTAAAATAATTTCCGTAAATTATTAATATATTAATTTCATTTAAATGCAAACAGTCTCATTATATCAATATAATATTAATAAATTTTGAAATACTAAGTTAATAATTTAAATTTTATAGATTTCAATTATATAGATTTGTAGATTATTGTATTTATATATTTATATAATATCTTGACTGTGTTTAGAAAATGAAAACATTATATAAATATATACATACAACAATGTATACCTTCTTAACATTTAATATATTTCAACCTTGAAAATGGCTAAATGTAGAGCCGAAAATGCTCGGAAAGAAAAAAGTAATTGGACAGATTTTATATATCGTAACTATCGAAAAGAAAAAAAAAACTTTAAGATCACATGAGAAATTGTATAAAAAACTAAATCAAAGCACCTGTTCTGTCTTATTTAAGTATCAATAAAAAATATATCCTGCATATTAACAAGATATTCCTACTTAG
>CAHIKZ030004302.1:3100000-3150000 GCA_903632075.3 Acanthosepion pharaonis | reverse complement strand
CCAGCGGCACATCCAAGCTTACAACAACCGGTATAGCCCAAACGTACATCTATCTAGGTACTTACCAGGCTCGAATAAATTGATTAACTTCGGTGATTGTACGAGAATCAGTGTTTCAAATTTATATATATATATATATATATATATATATATATATATATATATATATATATATATATATATATATATACTTTAAGCATATGGTTGCATTTTTCGTTTATATATATGATCTGAAGTTCAGCTTATAATATTTACAATAACTAAATCGTTCGTCAGAATTTTTATTATTCAGTTATTTAATATCTTTCGTGAAATTGCTGTTAAATATGTATAATAGTGAACATATTGAAATTTATTTTTACATTTCTGATTTATAAAGAAGTCTCTGAGCCGAAATAAAGTTTAAAAAGAATTAGAAGTTTAAACATATACATTTATTGAGCGAAACATCAATAATCTTTACCTGCCTCTGAGAATGTCACAAAAAAGAGATTTAAGGTAAAGTTAAATTTTAATAAGCAATAAATGTAATTGGACATCTAAGAACAAAATCCAACTGGCTGATGTGAGGAATCTAAACATACAAACATGTATAGAATATTAAGAGCATTATTTAATGATATCATTCAAACTAATATTAGGATCTTCCCAGTCTCCATTTTCCATGTTCAAATGATTTTAAATGCGTTTTTGCATACTTGTGGCGAACTACTTATATTCCACTTTACGTCCACTTTCCCAACGACGAGAAGTTGCAAGCCTATTCCTTCTCGATCGCTATTGCCATGGCAAGCATTCAAGTGAAGTAAATTCTTTCGTTCCACCAGTAAAAACTTTCACGGTTAAGACCACTTAAATTTTATCGGATCCACTTCATTCGCTTCTTATACAGCTATTGAGAGGAAAGTTCCATTCGAGCAATTTCATTTTACGAACTGCTGCTTTATGGAACCGACTTTCCAGAAATTGCTTCACCGATCTCTAGAATCTTAAACTTTTCATTCTTGGTTTAACCATTATCTTACTCTCATTTTTCCATAAATTATTCTTCTTATGCTGTAAACCAATATCTAGAGTAAAATGATTAAATTAAATTATCAGACCCAATGAGAAAACAGTTTCTGATTTCAGCCGTCTGATTAATATATATATATATATATATATATATATATATATATATATATATATATATATATATATATTCCCAAGAGAATAGAATCCAGGTAAGAATATAATAGGGTCAAACACTAATACTCCATGATTAAAAGTCATTACATTGGAATTGTCATCACGATCCAATTCATCAGACCTAGAAATTCAAAGTAGGTCTGATGAACTGATCGTAATTATGATTCTAGTGTAATAAATTATAACCATGGAATATTAGTGTTTGAGCTTTTGATATATATATATATATATATATATATATATATATATATATATATATATATATATATATAATGAAAACGAACACTTAAAATTCCATAGTGATATTTATTCCGTTACAATCGAAGTTTCGATACCAATTAATTTACTCTGAGATTTACACACAAATATAAATGGACAAAGATTTTGCCAGGCTTAAAAAACTCAGAACATAAATTATTTCAAATCTCCAGATTCAAAATTAGGTGTGGCTTGGGAAAGAAAGGGCATATATTCAGACAGGGAGAAATTAAAGTAGAGACCGGTGAAAGTAATCAAATCTTGGAAAGGAAGAGTGATTTATTGTTAAAAAAGATAGTTGATTTTGTAGACATGTTGGCCTAATTTTCAGATACACACTGCAAAAAGCAACAAACTTCCTCACATGGTAATGGGAGAAATAGAGAGAAAAGAAAAAAAAGGAAAAAAAATGTAATTCGATGGACGGCTAGAGAAACTGTCAAATTTGTTATACAATCGAAAATGTCTTTCGTCTGGTTCCTGTATCAGCTATTTTATGACAACTGTTTTATTTTTAAAAGATAATAATATCAGTATTAAAAAACAATGTTGTAAAATTATATATATATATATATATATATATATATATATATATATATATATTTCCATAATTTATTATGAAAATAGGATCTTCTTTAAAATGACTAAAAATAAGAAATGAATCTGCGTACTAATAAAATAATAATAATAATAATAATAATACTTAAGATTTTGGAAATGTACAAAGTTTCCCCGGTGGTAGTATGTTTCCTTAAGCACAGCATGAGAATGTAGTACACCACACTCTACCTAAATCACACCGGAGGTATTGCTATCTTCATCTGTCTGAATATCCGACGCAGAATCTTTCAAGGAGACTCCCTCTCAACCCTTCTGTTTTCTTTGTCCTTAATCCCCCTTACGTATGAACGAAACCACAGTAGATATGGTTAGAAATTAGACAAAAAATATTCAACCTCCTACTCTACATGGAAGATCTCAAACTCTTTACCAAAAACGACAGTGTGTTGAAGGGCCTCCTCATTATTGTAAAGTGTTTCAGTGACGATATAAGCATGGATTTCGGATTAGATAAATATGCAAAAGTAACATTCAAGAAAGGGAGAATTATAGAAATACACGAAATAGATTTAGACTTTGTCACAAAGATTAGGGGAATGGAACAAGTTGAAATTTGTAAGTACCTAGGAATTAATGAAGGAGATGGTATACAACATACCCAAATGAAAGAGGACATTAACAAAGGAGTAAGACAGACGTATGCGCCTGGTACTAAATACCGAGCTGAACTGAAAAAAAAAAAAAAACAGAATATCGGACATAAACACCTTGTCTGTCTCTTTGGTCCAATACCGCTTTAACATCCTCAGTTGGACAATAGCTGACATTCAGCGAATGGACGCTAAAACGAGTATGCATCTCACTTGCTACCGCATTCATCATCCCAAAGCTGCTGCTGATCGTCTGTATATGACCAGATTCGAAGTAGGCAAAGGGTTAGTTCAACTAGTACTGTCCTACAATACTACAAAAATTGGCCTTCAAAGACAGATGAAAACTACAGAAGACAGAATGACGATATGTTTCAAAGCATATGAAAGTAGAAAGCGTCTTTATTCTGTAATAAAATAAGCCAACAATTTCAAAATGGCGTTTCAAAAGAATTCAACAAAAGAAGTAAAGCACAATACACCGACTGAAGTTGGAAATACATAAAAAACCTGCAAGAAAATACAACCGACCAGATACAGAAAAAATGGCAAGGTAAACCGCTTCATCGCCAAAACTCTGCCCGTACAAAACAAGATGACGTAGACAAGCCCCGTAACGGTGATTATCTATTGCAGGACTAAAAGCTGAAACAGAAGGTTTTATTATTGCTGCCCAGGATCAGTGCTTTTTAAGTAGAAATTTAAAGCACACATACTAAAATATAGTGTTAGCCCAAAATGCATGTTCTGTGATAATTACCCAGAAACAATTGATCATCTTATATCAGGTTTCACGGTAAAAGCGCCCACTGAATAAAAAAAACCCAGCATGAGAGAATTGGCCAATATCTGCACTTGAAAACCTGCAAAATCTACGCGAAGGAAATTGAAAGAAATTGGTATGAACACCACCCCGACCCGGTTACTGAGATAGGACCTGTTACAATTTTATTGTACTACACAATACACAAAGACAGAACAATCAACGCTAACTTCCCAGACATTGTTATTAAAGACCGCAAAAAAAAAAAATCACTCCTTATTAATATTGCGGACTGCAATGTATCTTTGAAGATCTTGAAAAAGCTATCAAAATACAAAGATCTTGAAATCGAAATTTCAAAATTGTGGAACATGGGAACGTCAACTAAGACTGTTCTAGTTGGAGTCCACGGATTGGTTGAAAAATATTCCAGTAGACAAATTAAAGGGGTTCATGGAAGTCCAAGGCTTAAAGAAATACAAAAAATTGTTCTCACGAGTACAGGTCACAACTTAAGAAGGGTTTTCTCTATGAACTTTGAAAAAGTCATAATGCCATTTCAAAACTTAGGTCTCTGGGCGGTAACCGGAACGAAATGTGTACACACAAGAAATCAAAGGGAATGAAATAATATCAATAATCATAATAATAATAGTAATAATAATGATAATATTATTAATAATAATAATAAAAATATATAATGAAATCTAATAAAAAAATATATGTAAAGTAAATAAAAAAGGATTACAAAATTAGGCAGAAAAATTTGTAATTATACATCTACAAAATCAAAACTAAACAAAAATAGGCACACACACAGACACACACTTATATATACTTAGCCTTTGTGGAACCAAATTCGGAAAAATTGTATCTTCATCCTCTTCTATTTCAAAAATATCTACATAGCGATAATAATACCCAAATGAAAAATAGAATGTGTCTAATTAAACAGATAACATAATATTACCATGTACATATATAAATACACACGCAAATGTAGAAATACACATACGAACATATATACACATATGCATATGCTCATTTACACCACCACAAATATATATATATATATATACACCCGTATATATATATATATATATATATATATATATATATATATATATATATATAGTTTAGATATAAATTTATTTAAAATTCAAAATGTCTGTGAGAAAATTATATTAACATAATTTCATACAAACATATACATATAAGTATAAATATATATATATATATTTTTATATATATATATATATATATATATATATATATATATATATATATATATATATATACATACATACATATACATACATATACATCTATATATTCATATATCCACGCATGTATGCATATATACATACACACGCATACACACATTCATATATATATATATATATATATATATATATATATATATATATATATATATATATATATATATATATATATATATATATATATTGATTTTAAGAAAATGCCCAATATTACTATTGGTAAATCGGCAGAATGTTTGGTTGAAACATGATTTTCCTTTACCTGTTCTTAAATTTACTGGATGAGATTTTTTTTAGGTCATCTTCATAATATAATGCTTGTTTAAACTTACTATTTTGAGTGCGTGACTGTAAATAAACTTATTTTTATTAAACATGTGTTTGCTTGATGAAAGCCTATTAATTCTAATGCTGAGAGTTTTTCGAATTTGGTCTATTATAGATTCCGGATGGTTAGAGTAGACGTTGATATAGATGGGGGTTCTGATTTTATTTTTGGAATGGTTTGAATGTTTCATCCGAAATATTGAAGGTAATATCTAGAAAGTTAACTAATTTGGGTTAGAGAATACATCTATTATGTATCCAAGATACTTGAAAAATTTAATAATCATTGATGTAATTTGAACTTAGAGGGACATTAATATTAGGAACAATGATGGCACCATCATCCCTGTAAAGACCATTTGCTCGGTTTTGGAAATTGATCTCTCTGGATTTATATTCCTTTCTAGAATTTCCATACGGATAATCAAATATTATATATATATATATATATATATATATAAAAAAAACAAAATCAAATTTGGACACCTAAGAAAATTATTTTATTTATTGTCACCATTAACTTAAAAAATACTAACGCATTTTCTTGCACAGTTATATCGGAAAGTTACGTTTTATTTATCATCTCTCAGTTGCGTCTCTGTCTTTGGGCACAGTGCGCTCAGGGGCTTCTCTGTCAAATTATACTGAAGATGTGCCCAGCCCTTGGGAACAGCTACCGAGGCTGCGCCCTCCCATTGCTCAACAGGGAGGGATCGGTGCTCGCACCGAGGCCAGCGCAACCGACGCTTGCAGGGGCTGTGGGGAATTTTTGACCCTGCCTGAGTGTACGAGCTCGGGTCCCCACATTAAAAAGACATTGTGTCACATCTCATTCTCGAGGGAGAATGAGTAAACACCGTTATATCGGAAGATTATGAAACGCGTCGTTTACCAGCTTTTCTCTGTTGCCTCATCATTTCCACTTTTGTTTTGTTTACTATTATACATCATGCAGAAAATTCTATCTCTCACACACACACACACACACACACACACACACACACACACACACACACACACACACATATATATATATATATATATATATATATATATATATATATATATATATATTTGTAGGTCTGTTAAATATATCTGTCATATGTTTCGTCTTCCATATATAAACCTTACCGTTGTTTAAGTTCAACTTATTCATTGAAATCTTTCGAAGATTATCGAGAAAATTCACGTTTGTTTTGTTTTAATTCTGAACATCTGTTGGAGAAATGGTGTGCCGTCATTTGGCTCCCAAACGAAATTCGTTATATTGTGAAGGCCATGCACTATATATAGAGCCTTTCTATGATAAATGACAATTTTAATAAGCAAACATTCAAAGATATTTGTTATAATGACATTTTTATTTCCTCATTCTTACCAGAATTATTCATCAGCAAAAGAAGAAATATTTAAAGTACAATCGAATTTAAATTACATCTTTACGAAAAATGGTTAATCTATAAGAAACAAACTATTTGTCTATCTATCAGGGTGTATTTTTATCGGTTAGGGAACTTATATATATATATATATATATATATATATATATATATATATATATATGATTTGCTTAAATCCATATAAATTTTGTCTAATTTTAATCGTAGAAACGCACATTATGTGGGTCCAATCATATTTTCCGCCAGTAGACATTTATCATCCGGACAATGGAGATATACTCTGAACTGTACCGCATATAGCTGTTTTTTATCATTAAATTCTCGACAATTGAAGAGAATCTGCAAGGTGAAAATATTACTGTGGTTGATAGCATATATTTGAGAAAAAAACCATTAATAGTAATTGGGAACAACAAAAGAATAGGAGTTAATAAGATAGAAGATAATGTTTGGTATTGCATTTAAATTCTGGAAGATGAGAATTTACTGGCAGCAAACCGGAAGAAAGTTCTACAAGCCTGAATTGCGGGAGAAGAATATTTTAGCATAGAATATATGGATACATCTAGTCGTTTTATGTGTAAAATCATAATATTTTGCCGATAATCTAATACTGCAATTAAATTCATAAAGTCCAGTTACGATCAAATAACTCTCACTAGAACAATAACATCGGAATTATTTATAGAAAAGTCACGTGGATTCTACGTTACCGTACGGAAAATGACTGTAGCCGAGATGCCAGTTCAGAATCAAAAACATTTCAAATTATTCTTTGTATATCATCAATGACCTTTAAAAACATATCGGATGTGGCAGCAATAGTCAAATCATTCCAGTAGTACTTAGAATAAAATATCAAAAAGTAAAAATACTGGACGCTAGATAAATAAATTAACCTTGTCAAAAGACACAAGACATTCTGAGACATACTGGTATTATGTTTGCATATTGGGAATAATATCGAAGATCTTAGGAAAATCTTGGTACCACAGTGCGTCTTGCAATTTTATTATAACGACAATGATATAAGAGTAAATGATTTTATAATGAAATAAATAAAAGTAAGCCCGATTGATTACAGGAGAAAGAAAAAAAATGCAATATATCATGCCCGACCAGCGAATACCGCTCAATTATTAGAGAACTGTCAAAGAGATTCAAAACGGCAATGTTTACAAATATCAATAGCATAAATAAATAATTAATGAAACTATACAAATTGAAGCATATGGAGATTTTTTTTGCTGATTAATTAGCAATATATTGTAATAAAGATCGAAAAAATATAGAAAATCAAAGCTCCCCCGGGCTTTGAGACGAATTTCACGATGTTTTCAAACAAGAATATTTGCATGCAGCACGGAGGCTTTTCAATTGCTGCTATTATAGATCATGATGAAATTTAAAAAGATCACGTCTCAAGCACGCACATAAATTCAGGAGCACGGAGATGAGAATAATTCTCGCCACACACAAACACACACACATGCACACACCCAGACACATACGCACACACGCGCAAAAACATGGATACATACATACTTTAAAGTTCAAATGTTTGAAACCCCCTGGTAATTTTTAGATTGGGCCGAAATGTAGTTTTTTTATACTTTAAATAAATAATAATTATTATTCATTTAAAAAAAAATGTCAGACAACATGTTTATCAGACATTTTATTATGACTAAAGGAAAAAGAAAAAATGTTTAAATATTGCTCTCGTCAAACTATCCAATTTTAGCGGTGATTACTGCAGCACAAATCTTTGACATTCATTGGAAAAGTTTCTCCATTCCTGTTTGATACTTGATTCACTTCTTTTTTTCAATGACTTTAAGAGCTCTTTTTCAAGCTATTTTTTAAAAATGTTCTGTTAACTTATCTCATACTAATTCTGGTAGTGGCTTCAAACATTTGAACTGTAATGTACGTACACATCTACATGCCTGTGGATGACTCTCTTTAGTCATATCGGAAATATGTCATGTAAGTGTCAAATGCTTTTTCTTTATTACCTTTTTATTCGCAACAAGAATTGTACGGACAACTATTTTCTTTTTTTTTTTTTTTTTTCATCAGTTGTTTCTTTGTAATTTCGATTCTTTACTTTACTCAAATAAATACAGTATAATAAACAAAGGATCTGATGTATGTAGGCCTTATATTCAAACTTTATACCGATTGTAACAGCAAAATTGTCCAAACCAAGTAACGGCATATTTGTCCATTCCACAAAATATTAAATATAAAAATAATTCAAAAAAAGAAAAAAGAAATCAACTAATTGTGTTTCTGTTTAAAATGTTTATCAGATACGACGTTTAGCCATCTTGACAACATTTGTTGTAAGGATCATTGAAAAACCCTTTGAGTTATTCAGTTAGAAAAAGAACAGGTTAAACTGGTTTTGTGTTCCATACACTGACTTCCCAAATGAGCATTCAGGCCTTCAGTAATTGTAACAGCATCCATACACCGGTTTTCATCTTCAAAGGCCATTCAAGAACCATCAAAAGAACGGTGAATAATTTTGAAAAAGAGAGAACTGTAGAGATCAAGAAACTCACAATAGGAAGATGGTCATCATTTCAACTTAGAGTTAAATGTATTTTCCTGTTCAAAGTAGAGTCCATGTAGCCTGGCAGGTGAGAGAGGAATTTAAGCGATGATACGTCAAAGAGCAATGAAAAATACTTGAAAAGGAAACCGTACGTGAAAAATTTTAGATCCGACTTAAGACACCAGGACAGTCGGTTATGAAGGACGAAAAGAAAATCAACTTGAATAAGTTGGAAAATGATCCTGGAAGAATATATATATATATATTGCTGAGAGAAAAAACAAGAACAAAATCTATTCCATACCTGAGGATGACTGTATGAACAGACTTGTAAAAATAATAAGAACTCATGCAACAGGAATTTATAGAAACAAGGATCTTTTCATTCATAAACAGGTTCGGGGTTATTGTATATTATTTGAATTGTTCGCGACGATGGATTTCTCGCCAATTAAATCATTAACCTTTGTATTTGTTTTTTGTATGAATAATATATATATATATATATATATGTGTGTGTGTGTGTGTGTGTATGTATGTATGTGTGTGAACTTTATTTCAATCCTTTCCTTATCTATGATGAATTAATGATGAACATGTCATTTTCGTTGATGATCGATTCATCATGATTATTCCGTTAAGCTTTGAATGTAATTATATATTCTTATTGCTCAAAGTAGAGTCCATCCAATAGTGTAATAAAATCCTCGAATAATTCCAGTATGATATCTTTGATCATTTCTACGATACAACGGTTCAGAAAGTAATCTAACAATTAGGAAACTTTACTCTTACACGATTTGGACAACTTTGTTGTTACAACCGGTATCTCAATGCTGGAGGCACGGTAGAGCAGCGGTTTCGGCTCGGAGTGAGAAATCAGAAACCGAGTTCGAATGTCAGTTGAATTCATAACATTCACTTAATTTTGGGAAAGGTATAAATCGTATGTACGCGTTATTTTTTTGTTTTTGTTTTTGCGTGGTCTGTATTTATATATAGAAGTAACGTGGAGAAAATGGCGTTGTTTTCAAATTTTAAACGCTCTAGAATATTCTAAAAAAATACTGCTTACTTGTTTGGCTACTTAAGTAAGAGTGGTATTCGGCCGACTTACCAAAATTTTGCCAAAACTGGTGCTGTTCTGTTATTTGCATTTATTTGCATTTTGATATATATATATATATATATATATATATATATATATATATATATATATATATATATAAACGAAACGTAGCAGATGTTGCATTCATTCGAACGTGCAAATAGTAGGAGATTCACTTTGAATTAATTTTGTTCACCCATATATAAACGATTTTATGATATTGCGATCCGGTTTAAATTCAGAGTTTTCTTCTTCAAGACTGGTTGCTACCAGCCAAGGCTATATGACCCAGTCTGTTTTACACGTTGCTGAATTGATGTTATGATTCATTCCTTTCCAAATAGTATCAATGAATATAACAAATGAACACGACTGTTATTTGAACTCGACACTCAAGTTGCATGACTCCACCATATCACACATACACACACACAAGCTCACACACGCGCGCACAAACGCACACACATATCTGTACGTTTCTGCGTGTGTTTGTGTGTGTGGTATTTATTTTTCTATATTTCATTTATTTATTTTAAATGAAACGTCTGCAATTGCTCCAAAGATTTTGCCATCGGAACTTTTAATGCGAGAAACATCGTGTAAAAGGAAAAGCAGGAACTATTGCCTCGGGTTGTTGATAGTTATAAAATTGAGGCATGTTATCTTTATATTAATTTTAGCTTTATATTAATATCGGAGTTCTAAAACACAAAATAATAACTTTGGAAACAGTAAGCTATAAGCAAATAGTTTGACATCAGCATCAAATTTAAGAATAATATCACTATGCGTTGAACAAACAACTGTATATACACTGTGCAACGATATCGTAAGAAGTATCAGGAATTTCATCATTTTTCGTAAACAGTTTGAAGACTGTCAACAATTTCGGGAGTAAGCACAAGGCAGAATTGTTTTCGAAAGAACTGATAAAATTTATTTGCTGAAAGTGATAAATCACAGTGATTTGAAGTGTGACTTCATGTCTGTTGATAGTAGTTATTAACGGGCGATGTCTGTCTTATTTACATAGTCTAACTGCAGCTTATGTAGCTCGATTGTTCCAAGCTTTCCCTCAATATACAAAGCGCAAATTAAAAGGAGCGTATCACCTGCACACCTGATTTACTGTTATTTTCCAGATGCAAAACCCAAGCGTCGCTCAAGGTAGATGTTTTGTGAATAAAGCATTTGAAAGTAGATAACGGCTGACTCTAGATGTTAAGAAGTTGAGATTGTACTGACTGGGGGATAATTTTCCCTGGACTCTATTTCACAACCTAGCGGTTCTTTTGAAGTTTATATCCGAATGGAGATACCTGCTTAACAGATGGAATACGAACGGAATAAGAATGATTCGTCCATATATACGTCAAATGTTAGGCCTTATCTATGAATGCTTAAACTGATAGAACTATTGAAATTTGTTACATTTGCCGTTGAAATAACGAGAGGGTATCGAATGTTTTGCAAAATTTTCATGTGGGTATGAAACTAATTAACACTTCTCCTGCTAACTACGGAGATGTTCGTTTTTCTTATCTTGCTCCAGCTGGCTAAGTACGGAAACCTACGTTGTTTGCATACCACTGGTATGAGTGTCCCGTTGCGCCATCTATCGTAAAATACGGGAAATTCTAACTGTTCTATCATGCAAATTGTTAGTCAGACGCAATTGTTTTCTACGTCATGGTAGTTTCGTATCTAATTTGAAAATATTCCTGACGAAAATGTGGCTAGTATGCGGATGCTTCCAGCGCCCGTGACCGTATGTCCAAGGTTACCTAAAATTGATCCTCCCAATCGCCTGGTTGGTGGAATTAAAGCTCATGACTTCGTAAAAATTCCAACAACCAATAAGAAAAGGTACCCTTGCAAGCTATGCATAGTCTGCAAAAAAAGCTATAAAACGCTCAGAAACAAGGTACTTCTGAAGTCCCACTCCACAAACGACAATCCTTCAAAAAGATATGAAGTGTATACCCATTACTGATCTGTTAAGTCATTCCCAGGTATATCCATGAAAATGGAATGCTGTAAAACACACTGGTGCCAATATTCTGTGTAATAAAATATGTAGGTTGAAATTTGGCATTTTCTTTCAAAATGGCTGGCCGGATGGGGGCAGCAATGGTCAAATGAGTAGCATTGAAAGTGTTAATTCCCTACACGGAAGCGTAGAAACATTTGAAAACTCTCAAGGCTGGGAATCTACAGTTTGGTATATCCAGCCAAGATATGGCAGCAGTACACCATTTTTGCTTCGATCTCTCTTCGGATGTATGATGTAATATATGTTTAGCGAATTCACTATTTTAACGAGACCCGATTATTTGTGGTGTGTATTTAGCTACACATGCAAGAGAACTTCCATAAATTATGTTGCTCAAGGCCTGTTGCATTTAGATTAGAGCCGCGTTACGGAAACTGACAAGATGTAAAAGAAAGATTATCTAAAAAGTAAATAAGTTAGTAAATGTTGTGGTACGATCCACCTAATTTACATAGTGGAGTACCGACCATATAAATATGGTTGGTACCGGGAAGAGAGGGAGGAATCAAGAGATTCAACCAGAGACCCTGCCCGACTGCGACTCAGTCAACACATTCTCCAGGAACGGTCTTACCAGGAATATACAAAAGACTATATGTAAATATTGTGTACACTTTCTTGTTTCAATACATTTTGTTCTAAGTACATTTTGTGTTTCATTATTATTCCATGCATTAGTCAAGATTCAACAGTAAATAATTAATCGTATCACTGAAATCTTACCAAATCTTGATGCACAATGCAACGCTAGCGTCATTAATCAACAACGTCTCAAGTATCGATTTGAAAGTGTTGATTTTTTTCATTCTATACAAGTCAGTGATCGTCATTGTCTATGAATTCCAGTAATGTGACTATTTTCTTATAGGTACACCAGTTCGAACATTTGATATAAATCAACCAGCATCTATTATCAATGACAATCTTAGCGGTGAGTGTATTTGCAATAATATCGTTTGTCTGATCTTTCATTCAGCACCAAGTAATGTTCTCGCTTTCTTATTTTTTATATATATATATATATATATATATATATATATATATATATATATATATATATATATATAGTCATCCACAGACAGACTGTTTCGCTGTATCGCAGCTCTTTAGTGCGGTTAGATATCCAATCGCTTCAAGCCGGGACCGATGTGGCATTAGTCAGAGCTTTTAACCACTAGGCTATCGATGCCTGGCAGATAGTAAGGTGAATTTTTACGTATTTATTTTTTCATAAATACGCCAGTGACCAAGAGAAGTCAATCCAATTTAGAGAGTCTTGCATTATCAGCAGTAATAATAATTCTTTACGTTGATTTTCTAAGCGTAGGTTAGATGTGACCCAAGCCCGAAAGTATGATGTGCACAGAGCGGATCAGAGTCTGTACTAAGTCGTAATTGATCAAGCAAGATAAGCTTGATAACCATTACAACATACCGAAGTGCCTTTTAATTAAAACATTATGAGTTTTTATCAGTATACTTTTTCAGCCGTTTCTGGGTAAATTGTGGGTTGGATAAAATTTGTTGCGTCTTAGTAGTTATCAAAGAAAATACTCCGATTTAAGTAAGTTGGACGTGAAAAAGTGCTATGTGAAATTATTGGGCCAAGGAAAGATCCGAGGAGATAAAGCCATGATAATTGACAAATATCTAAGTAGCAATTCTTCTATTATAGTAACAATAGTGTTTAGTTCATTGGCAAGTGATTTTAGTTGAACATTAGAATGTTATGCGCGAAATATGGCTCAAATGTCTACTGAAATAAAAATGAACCTTCCGATTTTTGAAGGGGAAGATGACTGGACGAGAGTTAGCCAATCAAAAGGGAATTTCAAGAAACGGTATTGAAACCATTCAAAAGTCGTCTGCTACTAAAGGAAGTGTTTTAATTTCAAATAAAATTAGAATATTAGGCAGGAAGAAAGAAAGCAAGATTGTGAATCTCTTAGCATGCAATCCAAAATTAACAGCCATAAAAATGAGGAATGAATACAATCTTTATTGTGAGTTTTCTGTTGATACAGTACGCAGAATATTACTAATAAATAATGGAAGTATAGCAGAAGAAAAAACATAGTTAATCAAAAGACAGAAGTGGTCAAATGAACATCTAGCAGAGGTGATGGAAAATGGCAAAAAGTATTTTTTTGGTGATGAATGCAAAATGAAATTATATTCTAATGCAAGAGGATATGTAAAAAACAAGAAGCTGTGTAAGAAAAAACAATGCAATTGGTGGTGGATGCGTAATAGTGTATGGCAGTATCAAAAGCGATATTAAAAAATGATATAAAAATCTAAACAGCAAAAACAGTATTAATTTACTGCGGTCTAATAATCGCAATAACATAATGGTAAATTTATTGTTTCGAAACAGTCATGTGACTTTGCTAATCAGACGCTTCCTCTGTAGCTAAATTGTATAGCACTTCAGGCCAAATGATGGTTCCATGTAGGATACAGAGTGGTTTCCTGTCGGAGGGCACATATTTACTATGAAATTTCTTGGACATTCAGACTGCAAATGTAGTTAATATTGTTTTTTTTTATATAAACAGAGCATTTACTTAAATATTTGTATCTAATGACGTATAAAAAGAAAACACTATATTATGAAATATACGATTATTTTAATTGTGTATTTCATAATATACACACACACACACATATATATATATATATATATATATATATATATATATATATATATAGAGAGAGAGAGAGAGAGAGAGTTAATTGCCTATTTTTTTGTGCATTATCAGAGAGTTGTGTATATAATCTAAATCTCATGCAAAAATATGAACAGGTTTTTGTAATCGTGTGATTCTCTTTAAGTTTTTCCAGCGAATTTATTCAATATTGCAGATGTCTACTCTATATTCAATGCATAATTTGCAGTTTCTTCTACAAACATTTATATATATATATGTCTCTATCTCTCTTTAACAAATACACAGACATACATACACACATATGCATATAAGTAATATTTTATTGGATAGGGATCGCTAGGCCAATACGCAGCCTTATTCTTTTCTTTAGAATTTCGGAATAATAATCGAAGAATTATAATAGTTAAATAATTAATGCCACACGATACTTTCTGACTTATGGACATCATACCGATGATTTGTGAATGTTCATTAATGATTTACTCAGATTCGTTTCCAGTTAATCGAGTGACAGGGAAATTGGCACATTGATCAATCCTTCTACCTTATAATTTACGACAAAATTAAGACAATTTTCCCCTCGTTTGACGCATTTGTGGAGAAATTTCTTTCAAATCTCCTCACCTTGGAACTGCAACAAGAAAGACATCTCATTAATCTGTGGAATTCTATGCGTTCCGTGGAGGAGTAAATATCTAAGCTTAATACTTTCGCATCAGGAGAATCTAGTTGATAGCAAAGATTTAGGGATCCTCGTAAATTTCGGAAGCTTGTCTATGAGTTCAGTTTACTCTTAATTTCAACAGCACCGAAGAATGAATTATCATGATTATTTTCGCAATGAAACCCTACATTTTGGTTTTATAGTCTCTTACTAATAGAGAATGTAATTGTATTTTTTATATCTGTTTTCACTATGTACAACGCACCTACGCCACTGACAGTAGAGGATTACAGAGTTAAAGAAACAGCTTATGCGGATATGTGCGGAAGATAACAGTTAGGCCTAGAATTAAACAAGTGATCGTGGAAGCAGACTCTTAGGAATCGGTTCAACAAGGCAGTGGAAGAATCTTCTTGAACTGAACTCACATCTCACCAGGGGTATATGAAGGGAATGAGTGTGATTCGCTACAATGTGCTTGGGTTTTAGACGTGTAGATTATGACTGGTGGAACTAAGGAGTGTATTTTTTCTGAATCCTCCCCAGGAAAATATCGATAGAACAATAGGACATTTCGGATATTATGTCTATGAGGAAGGGGTTGCAGAGTGGAAAATAATTTGTCACTTAGGAAAGTGAGAAGGGAAGAAGGTGGGATCGCTCGCTCATATATGGCAGCAATGCTCGATTCGAGATCTGATCTGGCTCTTGTAAAGCGGGAAAATAGCAGGATATTTATGGTACTTGCTGGATTGATACATGGAAACGACCCTTATCCCAAAATCTTTAGCGATGTTACGAGTTCCACCTGAAGTTTATGTCTTATTTCAAATCCAGTAGGTGCTCAATTCAGGGGATCTCTGGGGAACATCCATTCATCACGATTAGTGACATTCTGGGTCGGATCGGTAATGGTGTAAGGTCACTTTTTTTTTCATTTTTGAGGCATTGATCGTAACCAGGCACTTATTACTACACTGAGCACTTTGAACTAGGTTAGAGGAGAAGTCAGTTGCCTAGCTATTTTCACCGAGGATTAAGGAGATCCACGCATATACCGTCTTCTCATCAACGTAGATATTCAAAAATGGTCGGAGTATATTTTTAGATAGATAATTTATGTAGAGTAGGAGGAATATTGGACCGAGAGGCTAACATTGATCGCCTGAGACTCTGATGAATCGCGATTAACATCTACCTTCAGGAGCTTACCCGATAGGAAGGAATTTATAACTTAGAAAATTCAGTGGTGCCATATCTAGAGACCTTGTCACACCTTGTCAAACGACTTTCAAATATCTAATGTGATTTTTCTTGAGATGTATTTGTCGTCAGCTATCTCACTGATTCTTTGGGAAATCACAGTTTGGATATGAGTTGTCGACCGGCCAGATCGAAATCCGTACAGCCTGTTGCTCCTGAGGTTGTTACTATTGATTTGACCAACAAGCCTCTTGTATATTATCGCTTCAAAATGACATTGAGGATAATGATCTGTCTGT
This sequence comes from Acanthosepion pharaonis, assembly GCA_903632075.3. NCBI lineage: Eukaryota > Metazoa > Mollusca > Cephalopoda > Sepiida > Sepiidae > Acanthosepion > Acanthosepion pharaonis. The sequence goes on along the minus strand of CAHIKZ030004302.1, from coordinate 3,133,011 downwards.
ACTGTCAGCATTGTTGAAAATTGAGCAGACACTTGACACCTTCCACAGGCTTGGGAAGGATTTCTCTTTCAAAGAGTGGATAAAGAATTTGTGTTAATATTCTTAAAGAAAACCAACGTGATTTTGACAGGATCAGTGGCCTTTTTTTACTGTTAAGATTTATTCTCTCTTGGTTTTTCCCGGGTTGTAATTGAAATATTACTGCGATTGTGCTCAGTGTGATGAGATCAATCGGAGAGAAAATGGTCTTTGTCATCTAACCTTTAATTCGCGGCTGAGATCGAGGCGAAGAGCTTCATCATATCTGACGGGGATGAAATAACCTCAGGACGATTTATTATAGTAGACACTGATACTTTGTCTCTATTCATATTTGATTAGACATCTTCCAGAACTCTAGAGATCCATGTTTTTGTTTTTGCTTTTAACCTTGGCCTAGACGACTCGAGCATAACTACACTTTGCATTTCCAAAACTCTCTGGCACCGATTGTAAGCAGTTCAGTATAGAGCAAGTGCCTTACTACTTCTTGTGATAGGTATTGTAGTAATGGTTACGACGAGCTATGATTAAAGATATTAATAGGGGAACCAGGGCTAGCTTTTTGGTTTCTGCTGGTATTCTTTCTAGAGTATAAGCCTCTTCATTCCATAACCCAGCATTCTTATCCAGGTGCAGCAGTTTTGGGGGCAGAGAGATTGAAGACGGCTTTGTGAGGAATATCAGCGATTTAGGATCTGAAGCAATCCTAGTATTTCATGTTCGAGAAAATCGTTCTATGGATACGTATATTAGTCGACCCTTTTAAAAATGTAATTGCTCATGAAATCAAAGAGAGATGAAAACAGAAGGAATTTGGTGAAAAACAGTTAACTTTGGAATAATTTACAAACTATGCCGTTATTTCTGTGTATCGAAGATTTTTTTAAAGATGAACACAGAACTTTTTTCAAATAAAAATAAGAATCAATATAGGTTGTTGCATAAAACTTGTAATTGCATCCCAATATCACTTACCCAGAGAATGGTTATTCTTTTTGCAAAGTTCATTTATAATCAGGTCCTAATGTTCTGCTTCTAATATGCTACGGTCATCAGAATTATACTTTTAGTTTTATTTTTGGCATAGTAATCATTTCGTTTTTGATAATTCTGTATGTATTGCGTATAACGGATTAAATTCACTCACGAGTTTCCGAATTATACATTTGATGAAAAGCGTAACGAAGGCAAATATCCATAAACTTTTACATAGTGAATTTTCCTGAACCAATACATGAGGTTACATTCTCTCATCTATTTTATAATTTAGAAATGTAAAACACTCGTATTTGCTCCCATACAGAGTCAAAGACACTAATATGGAGAAACACACGCAAATATGTTTTTTACACACACAAAATGTGTATATATAAATATATATATATATATATATATATATATATATATATATATATATATATATATATATATATATATATATATATATGTATGTATATATATATATATATATATATATATATATATATATATATATATATATAAATGTATATATATATATATATATATATATATATATATATATATATATATATATATATATATCGATGGTTCGAGTGTGCTGGTGTTGTTCAGCTTGTTCATCACTGTAGATCATACACTTTCTCCCAGAATCTGTGACTAAGGTCAGCTCAACATAGTTGCAGTATAAACAACAGTGTTTCTCTGTGTGTTGACAAACACAGATGTGTCTGACCGGAAGCCTGCAATAGGAATTGTAAACCAAGCCAGATGGATAGCAGTTGTATAATTATATAAGATATATTCTGTCGAAGAATTTTATATAACGACACAGTGAACCAACTTTTCTAGCAGTTGGCCAAACAATTTATTCAATATAATATACTACTTCATACGAAACTTAAACCAAGATGGCGCGATGAATCATTCTCCTGGAAGCTAAGTCCAACCATACTGGTGGAAGGCAAAAAACTATAACTATGACAAGTATTTTTTTTATTTATATTTGATTCAGGAAGAGATCCAAAATGGTGAAAAATACGCGCTACTTCTTGACAAGAAAACGTAAGAAAAAATCATGTTAATCTGAATGGATATATTTCGAACAATGGTGATTTTGATTTCCCGCTTCTATTCACAAATGTAATATCAATCGAAATCTTCTGGATTCTTAATTCATGTTCTTTTATAGATATCTCTTCATAATGATTTATTTTTTCTTGTAATCTTACACACTCAACAACCCCTTTTGTCACCATTGATTTGCTTGGTGTCAAACAGTTAAAAAATCTATAATGAAATCAGAAGAGTCATATTAGAGATCCTATAAATCTGCCTAATATTTTTTTTTGTTAAGCGCAAATGTAAAGAGTCAAGTATTGATTAGAGATAAAATATGTCGGAAATTAAGGGAGGCCAGGTTCAACAACATCCTGAGGGAACAGGGCATACAGAAAATGAAAGTTGATAAATATATATATATATATATATATATATATATATATATATATATATATATATATATATATAATATATATATATATATATATATATATATATATATATATATATATAAATTAAGAAATAGCTTTTGATCTTGAGAATTTTTCCACCTCAGTTGCTTCACACACAGGATGATGGATTTATTGTGAAATTACATGTAGACGAAAGTCTTGTAAAAGTGAGGAAATGATACAAACTAAGAATCTATCAGCTGATGCTGACACATATTGCCAGCGTTTCGAATGAAAGACAGGAATTGCACGCTTGGATATAGAACGAACCATTTTTGAATTCATTACTTTCGTTGGCTCAAACTGACATTCAGCGTGTCAAATCAGAATGATTCACAGAAGCTCAAGGACACTCACCCTTTATACATTTGAAAATATTTCTAGAAATTGAAATCATCTGAATCATTGATATCGAAGGATAATTGAAATTAAAGAAGATCTAAAATTATTCTTTTTTTGTAAACCTATAAAAAGTTTGATTGTGAAGCTTCCCTCGAGAAATAGTATAATTAATTTTAAACGCATTTTCTTGTTGTTTGTGTTCATGTAACACCCGAAAAAACATGAAGAGAAGAGAATAAGCACTTAAGAATTTTTGAAAATCTAATTAACACAACGCGATGGAATTTTACCATAACATAGATAATGAAATTAGACATCTATATAAGATATATTATGTCACAGAGATGTGTTATTAAGATGATATACGTAATTAGCTTCTATATATTAATGTGCGAGCATGTATATATGAATGTGTGTTTGAAGAAGCTGCATTATGTACGTTCATATTAATGTACACGTATCTATTCAGAAAAGCATATATGTGCATGAACTAAGAAATGCCTATTTCGTTTGCTGATGTAACATAGGTTGCGCTTTAAAAATCCCTTAACAATTAGCTTGGAAAAACTATTCTTATTTGATTGAATGATTGATTTGAATTTTCCAACATATTAACATTTAATTATCGTTTCAGTAATATAAAATGGGCGGCTATTTTCAAAGAAAGACAAAATGAAAATCATGAATTTAATTTTCACTATAAAATTCTACAAATATTAAAATTGCTCATAAACTGTGACTACATTAATACTAACCAATTCAAACCAAAGAAGGACATAATGCAACTAAAATAAAAGAGATAGTTGAAGTGAAAAAGTAGCTAAAAGACTTTAGAGGAAACAAAATCCTGAACAGAAAACAAGGGATAGACATCCACACCTATTCAAACTACAAAATTGTATGGTGAATTGTGTGAATCGGCGATAGACGAAACTCATATATATATATATATATATATATATATATATATATATATATATATATAAGTGAACATAGAAGTCAACACTAAGGCGACCTGTTTCATATATATGCAATCGTCAGCCGTGAAAAATATAACAGCATATGTGGCCTTTTACCGATTCGTTTGTTTATTTATTTAGAAACATTTCTGTTTTATTTTTGTTTCTTTATTTTATTTATTTATTTATTAACGTAGTAAAAATTTGTTTATATTTATTTAACAGTTTTGTTTTTTGAGAATTTAATTAAAGCTATTTGTTTCTGATATTGAGTTGTAGTTCATTCTTTATTCCATTTTGGTGGGAAGAGTTTTAATTTGGGATTGGTTTGTCACACCTGGATGAGAGGTCAATTTATTTTATTTCTTTTTCTTTTCGGTTTTAGGTTTATATAAAATATAGAGAGAGAGAACCGATATATATAAATAGATAACAACATATGATACGATTGATATAGATAAACAGATGTCGCCTCTAAGTGTTAGATTCTATGTTCATAGTCTCTGATATTGAACACTTTATTCCATAAATAAAACCTTAAGACTATAAATATATAATATAGAAAGAAAACAAGAAATTCAAAATAAGCTGAGAGCATGGAACTTGGAGTACTAGATTTTGGTATTATTTAAATTAATAATAATAATAATAATAATAATAATAATAATAACAACAGCATCAACAATAATGTGAATATGCAGGCGATCGTGTGTGTGCGTGGATAAAATCAATCGTTAGTTACTGTATATAGCGTGAAAAATATTCTTTTATGCAAATTTTTAATCATCCAATATCTTGTCGATAATTTAATAGACGTGTGCATTTGAATTTGGCTACGTGGACCAGCAAAATTGCCTTGAATGCACTAATATGGGAAAGAAAGTTAATCTAAAGGACTTCAAAGCAGACATGGACATTGAGGAAAGAATTATATTATATAATTAGATCATAAATGTATGAAAATTGCCTTTACTTAAACTAAGGATATCGTTTTCTTATATAGAGTAACAATTTCATTAAAGTTTGTAATGTCTTAATTTCAGTTGAGATCATGGAAATCGGCATATTTCTGTAAAATTCACACTTTCCAAATTCCTGGTTTATACATATGGGTATATAACATTCATAGTTTAGGTATATAGGAATACACCATTTTCTTTAAATGACGCCAAGTGTTTATTGTTTCAGGCACAATTTAATAAGGGTTGAAAATCTTCAATATATTACCAACATTATAACACTGGTGTAGTGATATATATATTTGACGTGATTTATATGTCATCGAAGATTTTAAGTTTACATTTTAATGCTCCTAACGAAAGCGAAACAAATAAACTAAATATAGTGAGGTGATTCTTGCAATGGGAATTGCTGAAAATCCTGTCTTTTGTAAGCCAGAGGATCAGAAGCTGCGTTAGTAACACAAGGGATCAAATATCCTGACTCATCTCAATTCTATCTGTTCAATAACCTGTTTGCTGAACGCTAAAACTAGGAAGATACAATAAGCAATTAAGTATTAAGTGATTTGTTCTGATCACAATGCCTAATGATGCAGACTATTTTAATGTCAAAGAGTAAACCCATTTGAAAGAGGTTAGTAAGACATTAGGCTCTTTATACTTTATGGAGAAGATTGATCTAAAAGACAATTACTGACAGGAACGAAAATAAATCTGATAGCTTAAGCATATATACACTTGAGTTTAGCAGTAAACGGTATTTGAAACATGTGCAACCAACCAGTTAAGCAAGTAGTTCTGGATGCAATGGAAAATATGCTCGCTTCAAAGCATTCTACACTAGAAGCTCTTAAAATAATTATCCTTAAAACTTAGATATTATTCTTCTTCACATGCCGTGTCCTTTTAGGAAATCGGTGATCTCAGCTATCCACAACTTCTTAACATTCAGAGCTTTTAGAAATATATGTCCGCTTACACTCGCAGTTTTTGGCTGAAATGTCTATTTATACAAGATAATTCCCCTTTATTTGTTCTGTCTTCAATATGGCCCACGAATGTCAAATTTTCAAAGCCTTCTTCCCTCATGCGTCCTCGAAATTTTAATTAATCTCTTTCAGATTCAAAGTATAAATTTCCGTTTTGCTCCTATTTTTCTTATAAATTCATCGATGTCCATATTCTTCAGTCTTGATGTTACCAGTATTGTTTTATAGAGTTATATAGCTTCAAGATTTTTCTTCATCTGTGAGGTAAATGGCCAACCATATGTGAGGAATCGTATTACATCTCACTTCAGCACTGTTCTTTGTTTCTAACCGACAACTTCCAGTTTGTTAATAATTTCTTTAATCATTAGAATGATTCTTTTGCTATTTCAATTTCTATTTTGGATTCCGGCATCACATTTCCACCATCAGCTAAAACACTTCTCAAAGATTATTAACATTCTTTACTTCTTAGGTAATTAAATATATCAACATTTCTGTCTAATTGATTGATTAATTTCTCCGGCTTATGAACACAATTTATGCTATCTAAAGTCATACAAATATCTTCAAATTGTAAGATTTTTTTTTGTTAATAATCTGTTAGTGATAGAATTTTTACTAATTGACATATCGCTGATAGAAATGATGTGAGTTCATGTTATTTCCGAATTGTATTTAGGCGTAAGTGAATATTACTCGTCCAACTGGAACTCGACCCTCAATTTAAGAATTCCGAGCCGTTATTCATTACACCACCTGCACATCCTAGCTTACAGCAACTGATATTCACAGTCGGTAAACCATTTAGGTATTGACTCGGCTCAATGAAATTAACTTCGGTGATCGTACGGGAACGAGTGTTTCAACGTGATGCGGCCGTAAGCGTTTCTGTATAAGACAGAAAAACTTTATATTGTGATATTAATTACTCTTACTTTATAAGTTATACATTCAAATGGAGAGTAGCAATAAATTGTGACCTCACCATTCCGAAAAGAGATCAATGATTAAATCACTCTCTTTTAAATGTTTTTGAACGCCGCCCCTCGCATTAACTAAAAGAATCATACATCTACACGTTCCAATTTGATTGTCAGGATGTACTGATTGAACTTTGTTTATTAGCAAAAAAAAAAAAATAAAAAAAAAAAACAGATTAAAGATAAGATTGGAACAAGATATTTTCTTTTATCAATATGAATAAAAGAAAATAAAAATCTCTATTCAATAGATATTTTCCATCAGACAAATTCAATAAAATTATCTATTTTTGTTTACATTTTGAGTGTTCGATTGTTATATCATGCACACGGCACCTGTGGCCAGTGGTCGACTCTCAATGGAAATCGGCGGTTCAAATGTAAATTTTCAAATCAATAAGGTATTTATTCGACTTTAGAATTGATCCAAACAGTTTCACTACATATCATCTGTGACTCTGTACTAAAATAATTGTACGTCTATAAAAGGATTTGATATTCAGCCGCACACAGCATCTTATCCTCCGGTGAGATGTAAGAATCCGTTTCCGAGAAAATCAAATTCCCTGTACTTTATGTGCAGTATTTATTTTAAATTGTTTGATCCTACCTAGGGGAAGGAGATCAATAGTGTTTCCTTTCTTTTTCTAGAAGTCATAATACAGTGTATGTGCATAAACTGTATTGTTCTTCTTTTATGTATTAAGTTCTTTATCTCACTTTTTATATGCCGTGTTCCTGTACCTTGTAGCTGTTAATGAATTTTGTCTCATTGTTATTGTTATTTCTTCCAAACCCTGTTCTGCCATCAATCTACTCATGCTTATCAGGTATGTTAGGCGCTGATCTGCTACTCTTTCTCTCATTCTGGTCCGTGAGTATCAGACTTTTCAAGATTTTCCCATCATTACGGGTCCCAGAAGGTCGTTTATCACATGTGTGGCCAATGGTATACAATGCATCACTCTTCAAAACCACGTGACATTTCCGGGTCTATATTTACACCGTGGTCGGTTGATTTCGAAGTTGTAGTTCAGCTATTATTCGTTACGACATGATTGAGGCTACAAAAACGTTCAACTTATACCCTGGATGTAACAGAATAGAAACACGAATTGTATATATATATATATATATATATATATATATATATATTTATATATATATATTTTTATATATATGTTTAAAACGTTGTTATTTATAGATACAAGTATTTAAGCAAATGCTCTGTTTATGATAAACAGTATTAAATAACATTTACCGGCCTGAATGTCCGAGAAATTTTCATATAAAAATATTCGTTCTTTGACAGGATTCGAACCTGCATCCTATACGGAACGGTCATTTACGCTGACGTGCCTTACCTCTGGGCCACAAAGAACCTTTTCGGTAGACAAGGTCGAATTTACTGCTTATAAACTTCAATCTTCCATGAATCTCGTACATTCATAACTGCTCTGGCGTATCAAATGTAAACAAATGACGTCATATATTAAGAAATGGACCCAGGTCCGACAATTTATTTATTAAAGACATTTTTTTTATGTTTAACGTTGTTATTTATAGAAAAAAAATGTCTTTAATAAATAAATTGTCAGACCTTGTCCGGCTTTATTAATTGTATAAGCTTACTTTTTAAGTATGATACGCAATATTTCCAACTGCCCACGTTGCCTTCAACATGTCTCGATAGTAGAAGATAAAATCACGAGGGTCACGTGAAGAGTGGTGAGTGATTTCAAGTGTGGAAACATTTAACGAGGCAGAAAAAGAAAAAAAAGAAAAGAAGAAAAGGAGAGGCTAAGGACCGAATCGTGGATGATAAGCAGAACACACACACGGCTAAGAGACAATGGATAAAGGATATTTTAATAAGTAACAAATGGCGAAAGGGTGTCATTACAATGACAGGGAAATTCTGAGTAAAAAAAAATGGAAAGAAAGAAAGAATCAGATATGTTTTGGCGATGGCTGTGTTATCTAAGGATATGAAAACAAACTATTGGTACGGGAAGGCATTTTATTATCAGACCGACTGGCCAAAGAAAAATTCAAATGGAAATGTTATTTCGATAAGTGACGAAAAACAGGCAACTAAAAGGACTTTGGACAGATATGAAAAAATTAATTGTATCAAAGCCATCCACTGACCGAATTCTTTCGACGGAACATCTTTATGCCTGCGATAATAAAATTATGTTATCAAGAAATGTTCGCCAAAGAATGAATGGGGATTTAGAAATGTCTTTTCAGGACGTTGGCCGTGTTAAAAGACCCCCATTCTGATAATTAGCGATAAAATACCTGACGAAAACCACGTGTAGAACAAGAGTTATGACCGCCATTGTCCATATTGTCCCGTTTGCGGCTAGAGAAATGATAAGGGCGATTAAGAGGAAGAAAAGGAAAAGAAGGGACAATTTTTTTTAGTTAAGCAATATATTTTTTTTCTTCCGAAACAAAGCCGCGGATTCGTCAACGCCCGACTAAGACATCATTGGTCAAGTGGTGATCCCGTGACGCACGAAGGAGGCTGTCGCCGCCTATCCAGAGTGTAGGTATGAGAAGCTGCTACGAAGAAGTGGGGAGGGCAGTTCACGCCCCCTGAAGTATGGTGAGAAGGTGGGAGTGAAGAAAGATTCCCAAAATGGAAAATAGCGGAAAATCCCTAACCAGAAATAAAAGAGGTGGATATGTATTTAGAATTATCGAGGAACCCCCGACGCCGACAGACCTACCCCGGTTTTGGTCGGCGTCCATATAAGCGAAGCCCAAACGAGCAGAAATCAGTTGATTTGAGTTCCAGGAATTCAGTTCCCAGAGTCAGTCTCCAGTTGAAGCCGCCTCGCAGGTAGGTGACCAAGATTCACGCAAATTCCGGACTCCTCTTCAACCCAAGAACAATTATTTTGAATAGCGACTTAGATCCAGACCACCGAAATAAGTTTTTTTTCAACTTTCGTCCGAAGGCACACCGAAAAACCAATTTCTTAGAGAGCAAACAACTTGAAGCGTTAAAACTCGCCTAACGGAAAACGACGTGTCACAATCCATAGAACGGGTCGGGAGATAGATGCAGTCCTATGTATCGAACAACTAGACATAAAGTTGTTACCTTTTTCTTTGATACTTTGAACTTTTGAGTTTTCATTTTATTTTCTTTTATGCATATTTGTGTGGTATCACCCCCGTTGAATTCAGTTTGCATTACGGCCCCGACTACTGATTGATCTCGTCTGCCTAAGATCAATTCACAACGTGGGTAAGCAGACTGGAGATCAATGCAGTTACCTTGATAACCAGGCGTTGGAAGCGAGTTGGGAACGACGAGGCTGATATCAAATCTAACCAGATTCCCACCCGAATCACCAAAAGGTTAGAACGTCACATTTGGGTGCCGCTACCGATACCAAGACAGTTGGTCGTCACATGACGAGACAACACGACTGACGCGACAGGCGGACGTCACGTTTGGAGCAGCGACACCCGAACGGAGCAGCGAGGAGCGAACGGCTGGCGCCGCAGTGAAGACGTCACAATTGGTGCTGTTTAGGGACGTCACAGTTGGTGCCGTGGTAGATCAGAATAGAACGTCACAGTTGGCGCTGCGACCAGGGGACGACGTCACACAAGGGATCGAGTGACTAAGAGCATTTGTAATGTAGTGCCAAGAGAAGAAAGACGCCCCGAGCTCACAGGGGTAGTTCTGACAGGAAAAAAATAGCATGTGGTCTACACCAGGTTTCATAGATAAACCGCTGTAACTCCTGTTTTCTTTTCGGAAAATATTACAAGTATGGTTCCTGTTTTTCCCATAATGCTTGTTGTTGCACGTAAGTCATAATTTAGTGGATATTCTGCTATTATTTCGCATTCTCGCAATTATGTCTACATATTTACACGTTTCCCAACACGTGTAAATATGTAGACATAATTGTCTATGGCGTAGTGTATAAAAATCTGAGAAAAAAGCCTGTTTGTCATTCCATTTCCTTTCAAATATTCCGTTCCATCCGTGAAATAGGGCGTTATCGTAAGACCATGTGTCCCTTTTTATTCCTGTTTTTCTTCTTGGTGGTTACATATATTGTCCATGGTACCCTCATAATTTCTAGTGCAGAATCAAAACTTTTTTTGTATCATGTCTAATCTTCATCTGTGGTTGAAGGTTAAATGAAGGTATTAAATTGGAAAAAAAATACTCATTCATCATGTTTACTTTTCCCAGTTAAGATATTGTAAATCAAGACTTAATGACATTCACCGTCCAGCGGGATGTTTCATCGCAATTCGTGTGCTAATCTTTTCCTTTGTTAAGAACTTTGAGAATCATAATATATTATGAAACACAGCAGGGTTACAACAGAAGCGCGCCTCGCACAGATGATGTCAACTAAGAAAGAAATCTGAAAGAAATGCACGTCAAATGTCAAAGGATTGTTCTATCTGAAGAAATATTTACGGACGATGTTTAAAATGATATATATATATATATATATATATATATATATATATATATATATATATATATATATAAACATATATATTGAACATAATTTTCAAGCATGAAATAGACTATCACCGATCAGCGTTAACCTCAGTGTCCAGGTTAATATTTGCATACGCTCTATCGGTAATATTTGTCTCTTTTGCACGTTATATGTCTGCATATATTTTTACATATATTACCGTAACAGTGCAATCATTCTGTTCAGAAATATTTTAAAACACATAATAATACCAATTGTGTATTTTTTACCCATAGAAATAATGTGTTATTCACTGTGATTTTCAAAACACACGCACGGTGTCAAACACACACACACACACACACACACACACACACACACACATATATATATATATATATATATATATATATATATATATATATATATATACATAAATATATACACACATATATACACACACATATATATATTGTGTGTATATATACACACATATATATATATATATTGTGTGTATTTAGGCAGCATCTTTTCATTCATACACGTTTCATTAAATAACATAGACAAGTGTTGACTATTTACTTTATGTAAATTCTTTTCATAACGTCTGATAAATTTAATAACATTATCATTGAACGTAGGAAGAAATACACAATATTGATCTATATTTTTAAATACAATCACAGACTATCATCACTGTCTTGTCTGTATATTGCTTAATATGTTGTAATTGACATCTTTGTTAATGGCTTATGTAAGCCGAAAGCTTAGATTGTAATAAAAATATGGATCAATATTGTGAATTCCTTTTCTTCGTTCAATGATAATGTTATTAAACTTATCAGATGTTATGAAAAATAGATAACATTTTGTTTAAATTAATAATAAACGTTTGTTTATATATTTATATATATATATATATATATATATATATATATGTATATATATATATATATATATATATATATATATATATATATATATATATATATATATATATATATATATATATATATATATATATATATATATATATATATATATATATATATATATATATATATAGACAGACAGAGAGTTCAACAACCGGGAAAAATGAGAATAACACTTGTTTATAATATTTAATGAAACGTATATATATATATATATATATATATATATATATATATATATATATGTAAACATATATGCTAATAATGCGACTATATACGGGTGCAATACAGAAATTCTCGATGGTCAAGCATTGGCACCTGATCTCTCTTTTGATCTTGCTGAATTTACTCAATAGATATTTACATTTACTGGTTACATCAAATGTCTCGAAGAACAAGCTAGTTACATAACATCATCGTCAATCTGAAAACGAAATGCCACCAATCAGGATGAATTGATGTCCTCTTAGGGAAGCATCGTCCTTTGCAAGATTTTTGGCTCTCAAATGCACACAAGACCTGAGTGGAACACTTAAATACGATGCATTTCTAAGGATGCAAGTAAATTGGTCAGTATTTTGTACAGCTCCAGTAAGTATCTCTCTCCTCATGTGATCCGCTATCATCGCAAGAACCAGATCAGGTCAAAAATAGAATACTGTTCTCATATTTGAGAGAGTGCTGCCGAAACATTATACTTCAGATTGACAGGGTTCGAAAGAGTATACGAGCCCCTGTGGATGAGGAATTATTCTCCACCAATGAACCCCTCTCCCACAGGCGGGTTGTGGCAAGACATTCGTTACTGTACTGCTACTTCCACAGAAGGTCCTCGTACGGACTACAGACTCTAGTCCTTCCTTGGAAAATATTCAGAGGAAGAACACGCATAGTAGCAAAACCACATATTTCCTTTTCAACTCGGGCAGGTTGTTCTTGCGAAACATTGAACTGTGGAACCCACTCACAACAGGAAGTTTCCCCGGTCAGTAAAATCTAAATCTGTTCAAGGTCAGGGTTAAGAGGTATCTTCACTCCAATACACACAAACACCGATCCAACGTAATCCTCTACCTCGAGTTCCCCAAGGTCTTGTAAATGTTGAACAATACCATAATAAAAAGGAAAAACACAGAAAAATATCTTGAAATATTAAACAGTAAATTTATAATATTAAATCGCAACTATCATGTCATCCCATATGTTCTGTCCGAATTTTACCTTTTTTTTTAATGAACGAAATTTAAAAAGTATTTTATAATGTCTAATGGAGCTGAACAATATTTTTATGTTTAGATGCATTTAAAATGTTCAAACGTTATTTCAGAGAAAAAATAAAATAAAAATTTTGTTTGATTAAAACCCTGCTAACATGGAAGTACCCAAGAATTTTTTGAGGCACATAATTATTTATGAGTTCAAGAAAGGAAACTCAGCAGACGAAGCGGCTAGAAACATTCACTCAGTTTATGAAGAGGAATGTGTGAATGAAAGAATTTGCAGAAGATGGTTTGCAAAATACAGAGGAGGAGATTTCCCCCTTGAAGATGAATATCGAACCGGACGTCCAATTGAGTTTGATGAAAAGCTTCTTGAAGCAGCCCTTGAAGAAAATCCTGCTTTATCAGTTGAGGAATTGGCAGTGGTTCTCAGTTCAAACCATACAACTGTCCATCGTCATCTTCAACAAATTGGAAAAGTTCTTAAACTTGGAAAATGTGTGCCTCATGAATTGTCTGAAAACAACCTCAAATCCCGAGTTGACATCTGCTCTTCTCTCCATTCTCGCCAATTTGTTCACCTTTGTCGGATAGACTTGTGACTGGCGACGAAAAATGGAACTTTTACCGAAATGTTAAGCGTCGTAGACAGTGGCTTGGTAAAGAGGAAGGACCCCGGCCACAGCCGAGAAGGGAACTTCATGGGCTAAATGTTCTTCTTTCAATCTGGTGGGATCACCAAGGAATAATCCACTTTGAATTCTTACCACCTAATGCAACAAATAATGCTCAAATATACTCTCAGCAATTAGAGCGTTTGAACCAAGCTTTGAGGAAAAAGACCTGCTCTAGTGAATCGAAAAGAAGTGATGTTTCATCAGGACAATGCGCGACCCCACAAAGCGAGAATCACGTCACAAATGATCGAAGAACTTGGTTGGGAGAAAATTCCTCATCCACCTTATTCTCTCGATCTTGAGCCTTCAGACTACGATTTGTTTCGTTGCCTACAAAATCATTTGGAAGAAACAGATTTGTAACATAGTGTGGCACAATTTACGAGGGCAGAAAAAGAAAAGAAAAGAAAAGAAAAGAAAGGAGAGGCTAAGACCCAAAGCGTGGATGATAAGCAGAACACCACGGCTAAGAGACAATGGATAAAGGATATTTTGATAAGTAACAAAGGGCGAAAGAGTGTCATTACAATGACAGGGAAATTCTGAGTGGATAAAAGAATCGGGTGTGTTTTGGCGACTGCTGTGTTATCTGGGATACGTAAACAAACTGCTGGCCGACTGGCCAATAAAAATCCAATTGAAAATGTTATTTCGATAAATGACGAAAAACAGGTGGACTAAAGGGCTTTGGTTAGATATGAAAAATTAAAAGCCGCACACGATGTGTCCACTGACCGATTTCTTTCGACGGAACATCTTTGGCCTGCGATAATAAAATTATGTTATCAGAAATGTGTACCGAAAGGGAATGAATGGGAACTTAGAAATGTTTCCTTTCGGGGCGACGTCTGGCCGTGTTAAAAAGACCACCCATTCTGATAATTAGCGATAAAATGGCTGACGAAGCCCAGGTGTAGAACAAGAGTTATGACCCCCGTCGTTCATATTGTCCTGTTTGAGGCTAGAGAAAATGATAACTGCGATTAAGAGGAAGAAAAGGAAAAGAAAGGATATTTTTTTTTAACCAAGATATTTTTTCCTGAAACAAAGCCGCGGATTCGTCCACACCCGACTAAGACATCATTGGTCGAGTGTTGATCACGTGACGCACGAACGAGGCTGTCGCCGCCCATCCAGAGGATAGGTATAAGAAGCTGCTACGAAGAAGTGGGGAGGGCAGCTCACGCCCCTCTGATTTATGGTGAGAAGGTGGGAGTAAGAAAAGGCTCCCAAAAATGGAAAAGAGTGGAAAATTCCTAACCAGAAATAAAAGAGGTGGATATGTATTTAGAATTATCGAGGAACCCCCGACGCCGACAAACCCAAGCCGGTTTTGGTCGGCGTCCATATAAGCGAAGCCGCAGCGAGCAGAGATCAGTTCGAGAAGAGTTTCAGTTTCAGTTCGAGAAGAGTTGCAGCAGAGAGTTCGAAGTTCGCTGTGGAAGTTGGTTCCGCCTCGCAGATAGCTGACTTGAAAGATTCACGGAAATTCCGGACTCAATATTATTAGAACAATTGTTTTGAAAAGCGACTTAGATCCAGACCACCAAAATAAGTTTTTTCGACTTTCGCCCGAAGACACGCCGAAAAACCAATTTCTTAAAGAGCAAACAACTTGAAGCGTTAAAACTCGCCTAACGGAAAACGACGTGTCACAATCCATAGAACGGGTCGGGAGATAGATGCAGTCCTATGTATCGAACAACTAGACATAAAGTTTGTTATTCTTTTACTTTCATACCTTGAACTTTTGAGTTATCATTTTATTTTTTTCATGCATATTTGTGTGGTGTCACCCACCGTTGAACCCGATTTGCAATACGGCCCCAACTACTGATTGATCTCGTCTTCCTAAGATCAATTCACAACGTGGGTAAGCAGACTGGAGATCAATGCAGTTACCTTGGTAACCAGGCGTTGGAAGCGATTTGGGAACGACGAGGCTGATATCAAATCTAACCAGAATCCCACCCGAATCACCAAAAGGTTAGAACGTCACATTTGGGTGCCGCGACCGATACCAAGCCAGTTGGTCGTCACAGGACGAGACAACACGACTGACGCGGCAGGCGGACGTCACGTTTGCAGCGGCGACACCCGAACGGAGCAGCGAGGAGCGAACAGCTGGCGCCGCGGCGAGGACGTCACAGTTGGTGTTGTGGTAGACCAGGATAGGACGTCACAGTTGGCGCTGCGACCAGGGGACGACGTCATAATAGGAAGAGGTTAAAACTGAAATTTGTGAGTTCTTTGAATCAAAGGCAAAAGAATTTTACAGTAATGGAATTAGTAAACTTGTTAATAGATGGGAGGAATCATAGATAATCATGGAAAATTCATTGTTGATTGAATCTGTAATTAAATGTAACATTTGGTCACTTGGTTTCTTTATTCAAAATTTGGACTGAACTTATGGGATGACCTGATAGCTTGAACCAAATCCACAAGTTGACTCCGGAATCTCTAGCATCTGGACGGTCTCGTTTTTTTAAGTCGGTGAATGCTGCCTTAATATTTCCGTGCAGTTTATCTTTTGTGTTAAAAGGAGTTGTTTTGCTCGCTCGCTCAACTGCGCGTCACACATAATAATCAAGGCCGTTGCAGTTTGGGGAGTTAGGTGACGAGATATACGGGATGATGTGGTCTCCGAAATTATCTGACAAACATGACCGGGTTCTCCTGTTTGTTTTGCTTTATTACCAGACATAGTGTCTTCCAGCAGCCATCCACTTGACGCAGGGCAGCACTACCTATTCAAGGAACGTGATGTAAGCCTCCACGTTTCACCTGAGCCCCTCATCAATAAATTCGGGTGTACTTATCAAAACAGAGTGAGTTTTCCGTGCTGCCGTATCATTGTAAAGACTATTAGTCTCGTTTAACTCTTTCTGAATCCTCTACACGCTCCACAGATTGACACAAAAATTCTGAAATGTTCATATTGGAGCTCACGGTATAAATGCCAAGCATTATAACATACCATTTGCATATTTCTGGTGAAGTGACTTGCGTCATGGAGCTGCTTTTCTCACAGACAGTGCTGAATTGACCTTACTATACTTTTGCAGTCGACAATTTAAAACAAAATAAAACAACACGAATGCGCAAAATGAAAAAGAAAACATTAATATGGTGGCAATTTACTCATCGCACGCTGTATGTTGTAGGAGATACATTTTATCGTGGTAAGAGGACATTGAAGTTAATTCACAGAGGCGACATGTTCATGCTAAAAGCAATTGTAAGGCATATGGCCTGAAAATTGAGTTTAACATGAAATTGTCGCCGCATGATGTTGACATAAGTATCCTCCTTTATATTAACATACGTTCTATCTCAGATACCAACTATCATATATATATAAATATATTAGAAAAGTTTGGTAATCCGTATTGATAATCCCAAGGAGGATGTAATCC
Source organism: Acanthosepion pharaonis (assembly GCA_903632075.3). Classification (NCBI taxonomy): domain Eukaryota; kingdom Metazoa; phylum Mollusca; class Cephalopoda; order Sepiida; family Sepiidae; genus Acanthosepion; species Acanthosepion pharaonis. The sequence continues at coordinate 3,115,525 of CAHIKZ030004302.1, read as the reverse complement.
AGAGAGGACAAACAACACCTTTGTAAATGAAGTCTGATGAACAAGGTAAAATCATATAACTTGGTATAAACCAAAGGACTCTTAAATTCGTTTAAATTAATATATATATATATATATATATATATATATATATATATATATATATATTAATTGGTTAATTAGTAAATATACATAATATCCAATGTCGAATTAGACGACTCGGAATTTCATGCAATTTCATATTAAGTATATTCTTTATATATGCTTATACATATTTTCGTACGTATATGTATTATATTACACACACACACACACACACACACACACACACATATATATATATATATATATATATATATATATATATATATATTGATGGTTTGTTATTTTTCTGTTGCAGTTAGTCTGTAAATATTACTATGACCTTTCATGCATGATATCACCACGCACTAGATGAAAGTGCGTTTGAAACTTAAATATAATTGATCACCGGGTACATTTACGTCAAAGTCAAAACTTTTAAAAACATAGCGCTTACGACTTCTAAGTTTTGATATGTAACTACATTATTTTTTTTTAAATCAGGAAAGATGGCAGGATGTACACGGAAACATTATACACACTCTGGGCAAGTCCACGTATATGTATCTACCTGGTGAAAAGACTTATTGGACAGAAAGAAAAGTCAAGCAAAATACTTTACCGACAAACCTTACATATTCTATGTCTAAACCATATATATATATATATATATATATATATATATATATATATATAAGCACTATATGCCTGCATATAAATATATTCCGCAAACACTCGTGTCATATACCCTGCCATTGCGCAATGTGAAACATGATACAGCAACAACACCACATACACCAGATTATTGGTATTAAAATATGACACAATCTGCGAATCATTATTACAAATGCACTCCACTTAAGCTAAAATTATATCATTATTTTAATCACTTATGGCCTAATAGATATATGTATTTCGACCTAAGTAATGCCACACTGATGAGAAGAGAAAATTATACTCAACAAATTAAATGCTTTTAAATTGCACTGCTTTCACCAATCTCCACTGTGAAAAGCAATATTAGTATCATGCGATATACGAATTAATAGAGAAAATACCAGTGATTTACACGGAACGGGTAAATTACTCATCCAGCAGACGTTGATGGATTCATAACGAAAAAAAAAACACACATTTGGCAGTTAGTTATTAGGCCTTCATCAAAAATTCCTTCTCACTTTCCACAGACACGGGTTCGATTTCCATTCCTGCCTAAAGGATCTACGAGACGGAAGAAAACTTATTTCCTGTAAAAGATATCTGTTATGGGACCTAACTTTATATACTAAGTGGACTTGTACTATTACTATAAATATGGGGGAGATTATGCCTCTCGAGGGAGCTGTCTACCGTTGACCTGTTAAGCTAAACAGTCGAACTCTCTGCCTTCGGGCGGAGAGGAACCCGGACGAGGCTCCTCCGAAGGGCAGAGTCTCGTTCGGGGAGGTTGACTGCCCCTGAACCCGTTTATGCCGGTTCAAAGAGGGACTATATTTAGCCGTCCCTACGGCCTCGGGGATCCCACGTTAAACCGGCCTTGTGCCACATGTAACCCTCGTGGGGGGGGGTAACTAAATATCGTGTCTACAGTTGACCTGTTCTAGCTAAACAAGGGAACAATCTGCATTCCCGTGGAGAGAAACCCGGACGAGGTTCCGCCTAAGGACAGAGTCTCGTTCGGGGAGGTTGGCTGCCCCTGTACCCGTTTATGCGGGTTCAAAGAAGGAATATTCTTGGCCGAGCTTATGGGCCCGGAGATCCCACGTTAAACCGGCCTTGTGCCACATGTAACCCTCGTGGGGTGTAACTAAATATCGCTGTCTACAGTTGAGTAGTTGACTACTGTACTTTGCCCTCAGTCGAACGTGCAACACTTGTGTGTTCGTACTTTTTGTTTAATAATATGTTTTCACTAAACTTCTGAGTTTGAGTTTGCTTTCGGGCCTATTCAGGGTCCACAACAATATCCATTCTGCGTAATTTATATATGAATATTATCCTGCTGCATTTAAAAGCCTAGTTAACATCTTTTCTCGTTCTCATACTACACAATTTGTAGCTGAGCATGCACACACACACACACACACACACACACACACATATATATATATATATATATATATATATATATATATATATAGTACAATGATATATGTTTGTATATATCAAGAATAATTTCGGAAGAAAGATATATGACTCTGAAAAAAGTTTTCGTTTGATCTGTTTCATTATTTCGGTTTTCATTGTACTAGGTTTATCTACGTTAATGCGTTAATTTCTTGACGTTTCTCCAATATATCCTTTCTATCAATCGTTGCAGGTTATAAAGTAACTTATCATCCAAGTTTTAAAAGATAACTTATTAAAAGTACTAGCTGCTGACCGTAACGAAAAAATATGCACATAACAAATGTTAATATGAAGAGAAGAGAAAATAAATAAATGACTATGACGAACACATCTACATAGTGCTTGAATCGTTATTTCATCGTCAGCGAATTTGTATCCAATTTCTTATAACGTTTCACCATTGGTAGACGTTCTGATGTCACAATGTTGGATATTTAAGAAGATGATGCAAACAAAAGAAAAGGAGAAAGATCCTAAATAAATAGTCATATATCTCTCCTTTCTATTTCCCTCTCTCTCTCTCTCTCTCTCTCTCACACACACACACACACACACACACACACACACACGCATATATATATATATATATATATATATATATATATATATATATGTTTGTGTGTGTGTTTATGCTAATAGGAAAATCAGTTAGATTGATGACCCAAAGATTTTTAGTATTTTTGTTTTTATTTTAAAAATCTGAACTCCATACTGACGTAGGGCTTAAAATTAAAATTATTTATTTTGCAAATTTGATTCCATCGAAAAACAGAAATTACTATGTTTCGGTGCTGAAACCCAAATGCTAATGTTTAATTTCAATATTAAACCTCAACTTTAGAGGCCAGTTTTATTTTCAAACAAGGTTTGGAATCCAATTCAGTTTCGAAACATAGTAATTTCTGTGTCGTGATTCGCGATGGAAACATATTCAAAAAATATAATTATATATACACACACACACACACACACATATATATATATATATATATATATATATATATATATATATATATATGGGGTAACACTAAAAGTTTGCATATCGTGTAACACCATATTTGTCAATTTCACAAAATGTTTACCATCTAAAAAAAAAAACTTTTTTTACAGGTTCTCAGATAAGACGTTTAACCATTGGACAACATATGTCGTAAGAATCATTGAAAAACCCTTAGAGCTGTTCGTTTTCTGTCAGCCCCAATTTGTCTTCCCTGCTGAATAATGATGAGTCGAAAATGATCATTCATTTCTTAGTATGTCCATTCAAAAATAAAGAAATGTAAACCAGCTGGTCACACCTGTAAGAAGGATCATTATTATACCTTAGATCTAAATACATTCAAAGTAGTATCCAATAGTGTTATAAAAACATATGTGTGTGTCTATCAAACTTTTATTGGGGCACTACACTCGCTAGCTCGCCATTTTTCTCTACCTACCCTGATGATAGTACTTAAGTCACTCACTTGCATCTTACTTCTTCCGAAATGGACTTTGTGCAAATTCTGAGGGAATTTCCTCCTTTTTGGGACATTGTGGCACGTATTCACCCCTAGAAAGCGTGGCTGGATGTGCACAAGACCTCCCCCCCCTATAATCAAATCATAAATGCCGGTGTCTGGCTGTCGGTTCCTAGGAACTGAGTTGCTGGCCCTCATGCGTCAAATATTGACTGCATGTACATTTGATTAAAGAGACGTATCTACATTTAATTAAACAACTTTTACAAAATCTATGCCTAACTCAATTATGAACTAAATAATGGAAGTACTTCTTTTATTTTTAAATATATATGAATTTCCTCCTTTTGTGAGAATGATTATTCGTAATTTGGAAAATTCGATCAATAAAATTAATCGGTAAAACTTGTCTGTTTTCTTTAATAGCATTTGTCTTAAATAACATTTATTGCTTAAATACACATAATATATATATATATATATATATATATATATATTTACATACATACATATACAAACACACACAAATATATATATATATATATATATATATATATATATTGAGTAAATGAGAGAGACAGATCTACATTTGGTTATGCAATGTTTACAAATTCTATGCTAAAGTAGGAACTAAACAAGGGTAGACAAACATATTTTTTTAAAATATAATTCATATGAAGCATAGAAATTATCATTAAATATACAAATTACTAAATCTAGAAAATGTTTGATATTTTTCTCTTATGCATAATTTTACAATATCTAAAACCAAGAATTCTATTGATCCAGTTACTGACGAAAAAAAACAATTTATAAATTAGTGTAATTTCAAAATTATTCTAAGCCTGAAGCCCATCATTTCAAATTACACGAAATGTAATCAACTGAATGTTCAGTATAATCAAGTGTCGTACGTTTTGATAGATTACTGGCAATTTCAAATTTATTCTACCTAGCGGGAAACAGTGAATGTATTGTAATTGGTATTTATTTTGTCTTTGACATATTGTCTTTTGATAGGATATATCTATCTATCTCGGTCTGTTTATATATCACAACTTGCATCACGTAATCTTAGAATGTATACCAGAAAAGAATGTAGCTAATTAATATAATTGTCATCATAACGAAATGGCACGTAAGTTGTCTCAGAAATAATCACCTAAAAAATTTTCCACAGTTCCTGATCTATCTATCTATCTAACTATCTATGGTAGCATACCTACGAACGATAATGGGTATTTCACCATTCACATAAATACAGTAGTAAATGCTGTATGTTGGTCTACAGTTGGAGATTCATTGTGAAATTCACTTGACTCATTTCTACTCTTTTACACGCCATTGATAATTGACGTCCTTGTCCTAAGTATTATTTATCATTACCAACATTCTAATCAGTAGTCTTCCTTAGTTTACAAAACTATCTATCGATCTGTTCATATATTCCATATATATGACACTTTACATTTAATCTTATAATATATACCTGGAATATATACCGCTATTTAATATTAACACAGTAATACTAATTCAACGTACTGCACTTTTTATCTGATACACTTATCCCTATCAATCAATCAATCATTCTTTTTCATTGACCTTGACATATTGTTTTCTATCAGAATCTATCTATATATCTATCTATCTGTATATATATATGGTTTAGTGATTTTATAACATATAACTTATGTAACAATCTACATTCAACATCATCCCTTGATAAGACACCAGAGGTGTTGAAACATAATGTCTATTTTTGTAGCGATTTTATAACATATTTATGTTATATTTTTAGATAAATAATCATTTATATATATATATATATATATATATATATGCAGATAGATATGTGTACAATAAAAAATATACGCACATATAATGCACGTATATATATATATATATATATATATATATCTTTCTCATGTGTTATATATATTTCTCAATATTATATAACAGGCGTATTCATTAAATGATCAATTTCCTAGACGTTGCATTTGACCTAAGTAAGGGTATGTATAAACTATACACTAAGTATTCATACAACCACGGTAATGTTGAAAGAAAATCCAACACCCATTAAGGATCCTTGACAAATTACACAAATCTTTAAAGTTTATGTTATCGAACAACTTCAGTAACAAAGAAGTATTTACCGATAATAAAACTAGATATACTAAAACGCTAGAATGGAGCAACTATAAAGTGAAATGAGATTACGTAGAAAAGAAAAACAATAAAATTAAAAATAAGCTAAAACAACGCAGCGTTACACAATATGGTTCAATCCACCTTATAATTGTAACGTCCAAATTAATGTAGATAGAATTTTCATAAATTTAATTCACAAACAAGTTGCCATTCTCCAACACTAAAAAAGATCTTCAAGAAAAATGATATTAATGTAAGCTATAGCTTTACAAAATCATCGAAAATTATATATCGCAAAATAACAATATCATAGTAAGCAACCACACAAAAAAAAATCAATAAAAATGAATCTTGCTAAAAGTCAATGCAACTCCCGTAAAAAAGTACCCTGCCCACTAAATAACCAGTGCATGACAGAAGACATAATATACAGAGATAGAATCATTTCAGACGATGGTGATAAATATTAATTTGGATCAACCGGGACAGATGGAAATCGGGATTTTACCCCCACATAATGACACTGAACATTATAAAATGCAAAAACTGCACAATACATTCAGACTATGTTTGCCGATTAAAAAACAAATATAATACCCAACCATTAGCTGGGAGATAATCGGAGAAGCTAAACCACAAATAAAAACGATGACAGATGTGAATTGTGTTTGTTGGAGTATCTTATTATCTTAAATAACCCTGAATTTCTTAACAAGAGAAGCAGATTGATCACCACATGTATCCAAAAAAACAAACATCTGCTCAATCACATTGACCCCAATTAGAATACATTTAAATTACAAAGAAATATTTGACCATAAACTAGATATACTAAATCGCTAGAATACGTCAAGCGTAAAGTCAAGTTAGATTATGTAGAAAGAAAAAAACCCACTAAAGATTAAAAAAATAAGTTAAAACAAAAAATAAGTTAACACAATATGGTTCGACCTGCTTTATAATAATGTAGGTAGAATTTTCATAAATTTAATTCACAAACACGTTGATCTTTCTCCAACAACAAGAAAGATCTTCAACAAAAATAATATTAAGGTAGCTTTACAAAAACTTCGATAATTATATATCGCAAAATAACAATATTATATGAAGCAAGCACACAAACAAAACAATAAAAATTAATCCTGCTAAAAGTCAATGCAACGGCCGTAAAAACTTACTAAATAGACAGTGCATAAAGAAAGACATGTCATACAGAGTTAGAATCAATTCAGACGATGATGTTAAATATTACTTTGGATCCTCTGAGAATAACTGGAAATAACGTTTTTACCACCACAAAATGTCACAGAGCAATATCAAATACAAAAAAGCTGCACAACACTTTCAAAGTATATTTGGCAATTAAAAACAAATATAATAACCCAAGCATTAGCTTGGAGGTAATGGCGAAACCTAAACCACATAATGAAAAGTGAAAGAGATATTAGAGTGTCGTATTATATAAAATCACTTAAATGTCCCTAACGTGCATATCATGAGAACAGAACTGATGTCCACATGTATCCATGTAAGTAAACATTTGTCAAACATATTGACCCTAGGTAATATCGATTTCTAAATAGTTCCACGAATATTAATATAATATGCAACACATATATATATTCACAGAACAAGGCCTTGATAACTTTTTTATATATCTATACATATATATAATCCCATATTACCGTTCTTGAATAAATTATATCGTGTGTATATGTAATTTTAACTTTGTATGTATAAGGCTAGGTTCTAAACATTGGATATATTGTCTCGACCTATTATTATATTAACACTGTGAGTACTAGTTTATTCCATTAGACAGTACTTTATATGTTATGAATATGGTAGGTAATGCAAAAAAAGAGTTATCCTCCTTGTCCCTAAACGTGTTAACTTCATTGCAAATGTGTCATTTAAAATACATTTTTCACTTCAATTTTTTTTAATTCTTTGTCTTTGAACTTGAGAATTTTAATGATATACATTATAAAAGAATTAATTATAATATTTTAGGCAACAATAATAAAAAAAATAATAAGTCTTAACGCACGGTTTTACAATATCATCAAAAGAAGGCGAATCTCAAAACGAAAGTAATTTTCACTTGAAAATTCCAGGTTTGAATGAAACATCGTTGGATATTATATATATATATATATATATATATATATATATATATATATATATATATATATATATAGCCACAATGTGGTCACCGTTTCTGGAAAATTATTAAAACCTTTCTACGGTTGATGAACACTCTGTGTCCAGAAAAGAAAACATTTTAAGAACACAAGTCAAATTAATAAAAATCCTTAATCGCATTAACTTGTCAGTCATCTTAACGAAATTTGTATAAAAGAGGGATTGCCTTCCCAACAAATAATATATATATATATATATATATATGTGTGTGTGTGTGTGTGTGTGTGTGTGTGTGTGTGTGTGTGTGTGTGTGCATGTAGAGAGCGATAGGTTGCAATGTGTAAATAGTCGCCATTTTTTATTCATAATGCGAGGGTTTTTTTTTTCTTTTTGATTTTATAGACTAGACAGTTTAGTAGCGTTTGCTGTTCACCCTCGTGGGAAATAGAGCAGAATGATGCAATCTATTCCGAAATAAATGTGGAAACGGCATGCTGTACTGATTAACATTCGCGGTGGAATATCCAATATGAAAATTTTAGCGTGTTTAGTTTTCAATATAAGGACAGTGCAATTTCCCACATGTCTTCAGACCCAACACAAAAGCGTACATCAAATTCCTTCAGTGGTTTGATCTACCAAGGGTCAAGAGGATGGCAGTTGACAGGCACTCTATCTGGCAACAGGACTCTACACCATGCCACTCAAGCAGAAGAACCCTTCATTATTATGTGCGGGGCGTAGGTGAGCGAGAAACTAAACTAACAGAACTCTTTGTTTCACCAAAGATGATAATGACAGATTTCAAAGTCATCTGGGGGCCATGGCGATTTTATTGAAGACATTTCTCGTTCGTATTACAAGATATTTTTTGTGTAATTTTCGTAAATATCTCTGTTAAAATGAGATGCCAATGTTATTTTTACTTTTACGTCATTTAGATTACATATTTACAAATGCACCCTGTATATAGACAGACAGACAAACAGACAGATAGATTGATATAGTAGCACACAGTCATTGCCTATAGTAATAATAAAAGTGCTGGATGAAAAATAACAAAGTTAAAATGTTATACTAAGTATAAGTATGTAATGAACAAATGTGTGAGCACACTTAGTACCGCTCTCTCTCTCTCTCTCTCTCTCTCTATATATATATATATATATATATATATATATATATATATACAAATATAGATAACTGTACTCGTTTCGAAAAACCCTCGAATTTTTGATTTGCCACTAATCAAATCAATCTCGAGGGAAAAAAAGTTCTAAAAATAGAAAGAGCTACAAATATGAAAGTCTGTCGAAAAAAATCGCATAAATGCAGGCTTGAAGCCCAAAGAAAAAAACCCGATACGAATAAACAACTAACTAACAAAAGCGCTCAATACAACCGTAGAGCAGACCTAGAAAAACCTAGTGAGCCTGACAAACCTACCTAGGTTTCAACTAAACGGATCGTCAGGAAAGCTGGCCAGCTTTCCTGACGATCCATTTAGATGAAACCTAGGTAGGTTTGTCAAAATTCACTAAGTTTATCTATCTATCTATCTATATATATATATATATATATATATATATATATATATATATATATATATATATATATATATATAATAGTCATCGACAGGCAGACTGTTTAAATGTATTACAGCTCATCAGTGTGAATAGACATCCGAATAAATTCAAGCCGGGAATGATATATATATATATACTACACCCACATTGCCTACGTCACTACACTCATTAGCTCTAGGAAAATCACCATTTTTCACCAACTACCTTGAATATGATTTAAGAGTATCTGAAGCGCGATCATATTTGCATAATTTCTGACGGAATTCTTTCTTAATCTGAGAAGTAAATTCGAAAAGTCGATCGATAAAATTAAACGACATGTATGTTGTTTATATATATATATATATATATATATATATATATATATATATATATATATAATATCTCAATAACTTTGATACCATTTGCATTATTCGGACTATTGTCCTCATCTTTGTTGCCGTATTTGTCACAACGTTTCGGCCGTTGTACGCTCCGTCCTTCTTTGGGACTTTGGAATGTGGAACTGAACCCTTTATTTCGTTCGCTGGGGCGTACAACGGCTGAAACATTGTGATAAATATGGCAAAAAAGATGAGGACAATAGTCCGAATAATGTAAATAGTGTACATAATACCTCATCTCAGAAATATAGGCAGAACTCGATACCACTATTAGAATTCAAAATCGGACAACATGAATAACATTTATAGTCCAGAAAGAGAAAAAAGCGCCACGTTCTCTTCAAAATATATTTAGAGACGACAATCTGATAACAATCAGATTCCCGGATTATCATCACATTTTTCTATATCGTCTCATTAATCCCTCGTCCTCAGTATTTCAACGGAGATGTTAACTTTGGTAGAAATCTTATATATCCCGTAAAGATGGGTTCAAATTCCATTACTTTCTAAAAGTACGAGATAATACTCTAGGCCATTTTATAGTGTGAAAGATCTCGCGCAATCGTTGCTCATAGCCCTATTTATGTAAACGCCTAGTATAGGTTAAATAATTTGACTAAAAAAGTTAATTTCATAGAGGTCTTGTGATTGAAAAAAGATAATATTACTTAATTATACTACTTAAAGTCTGTAAAATTTGAAACGAACTCCATTGAACAATTAGCCAATGGAACCACAGCCATTTGAATTCTGATGAATAGAGCGAGGAGAAGTATTAGAACGGAAATAAGAAACAAACAATGCGATTTCATTAGACAAAGAAATAAAAAGTGCAACATTTATGCACTAAATGATAACAGAGAAAGACGCACAAATTCAGACGTACGTATACCTATGTTTTATAGATTATGTAAAACCGTTTTATAAACTACGCCACAATGAACAACTTGAACTGGCAGCCCAGTTTGGGAGCAAACTCTCTGCATCCGAATAAAAAATGAATTCAGTAAATAGGCAAAAATAAAAATAAACGTAAAACAAGAACGTGTCTTCTCATCGAACGTATTCAACCTTTCCAGCAAAGCAATTTTGAAATATTCCTTACTGGTTGACGTAATCATAACAACATATGTTCTCCAAAAGACGAAGTGCTGACAGAAAACACCGAATGGAAACTACAGTCATCGTACATAAATTTGTGAAGGAAACATCAATTGTACGAAGATCATAAATATGGTTGCCAGGAAAAGGAAAAGCCCAAGATGCGAACTACTAACTGAATGTATCAAGATCAAGCGTATAAAAAAAATAACTTTCTACGAACATGGATTATGTGAAGACAATATCGGATGTCACATTAGAATAGCGAGAAACAACAAAATATTAATAAACATTAACAATATTTAGATTCTTTATAATATCAGTCGTTCTGCATGTCAGCGAACGTTGGTAATTCTTTTCAGAGATGAAGAGCGGAATTTAGACCAAAGAAATGTGGTCCTACCAAAAGAATTAAGACTCAAGGAACGTATAGAATGTAAACAGTGTACCAGTGAATAATCTACGTAAATAGTTGTTGTGGAGTTATTTCGCAGTGGAGGCTTGTATTTGTACTAAATCGGTCCTAAAATAGGTTCGACGTACAAAACGTTATGAACTTGATATAGTAGGTATTACGCAGAGTAATCTTGTTGGGTCGCTGACTACTTTCGTATTCGACTAACTGTCGACTACTGTCATCCGACATCGACTAGTATTTAGTCACCCCCCACGAGGGTATCATGTGGCACTATGCCGGTTTAACGTGGGTTCTCCGAGCCCGTGGGCTCGGCCAAAAATATACCCTTTGAACCCGTATAAAAGGGTTCAGGGTCGGTTTACCTCCCCGAACGAGACTCCGCCCTTCGGTGTAGCCTCGTTCGGGTTCCTCCCCATCCGAAGTCAGAGAGTTCAACCTTTCAGCCGATCGTCCGAAATCAACTGACCCTCGTTTCTCTTACTACTCCAACTTATATTAGGTGGGGGAGTCTATTAACTATACAATAGGTGTGTTTCACCATAACAAAAGTGTATCTAAATATGAAAGCACAGTGAATCTGAAGAATTGTAAGTAGACAATTGTTTTTAGAGATTCAAATAAAGGAAAGTGTGAAGAGCCATGAACACGTACGCCTTGAGAGGACACAACATATAAAAGAATTAAAGGAATGTGGTAAAAAATTTAAAATTTAAGCAGTTGCAACATGAATCTCCCCGCAATATTCCATCTTTGGTCTTATTTCTCTCTTATAAAGATACAACATGGCAGGAGGAGCCAATTATTTTCACGAGCAATACGGTGATCCGATGATTTTCAATCTTGTTTAGCAATATCCCGGATATATGACTTCCACTTGAAATCAGGAATGATTTTCAGTTCTGGCAGTTTGTCAAGGTCAGAGCCCTGATTGAGAGAGCATTCATACACATTAATCATGATCACTGTTTATGTTCTTATTGCTTATTCGAAGACGTGTACAAATATGCTTTTTTATGTCAGGCAATGCTGTTTAATTTATTCCAATAGTAATAATATTTTCTTATAAGGAATATTTTAAACAATGCACAGTTAAGTTACAGTTTCCCTGATACAAATTTCTGCTTATGTTTTGTTGAAAATGTAGCACTAAGGAATTAATTTGGACACTTCGATGAGGTTTAATAGCTAGCTAGGTTTTCTTACTATATCAATTTCGACTGCACTTTGAGTTAGTTCCTCACTGAGTGCTGAATAATTTCGGCCTTGTTCCACATCTATGTTAAACTTAGTAAATTACGAAGGATCGAACTTTTGGATGCTTCTTTCGCTATTCCACTGTGCTTTCAGGTTTCGGTGTCACATATGCCGGTCTCTGTTCAAAGCTAGGCAACGTATTGGGTAAGAGGAACACTTCGTTAAAGCGAAAATGAATCTTCTATGTATTATCAATCCTTCTATATTCCAAGTAATGCTGGACAATGTCCTGAGATATGTAGAAACTTGCGGTAATAGGATTGGGTATCTACAGAATGATTCTGGGAATACCGAGGTTTGAATATGTAATTAAGAAAGAAAATAATCAAACGAAAATGATGCGAAATTATAAGAAACATACAATTGACATTTCTAGCTCATATGAAGAAAGAGAGTTAGGAGAATTTGACACTCCTAGAACAACAGAGGGAAACGCAGAAACTATGTTCTTGGATGACCACAATTAACTCAAGAGAGAAAACTGGGTTTAAAATCGTGAAAAAGGCATCGAGTAGCCACTTCTTTATCAATCAGAAAAATGGTGGCAATCACAGATAATAAAGAAATGAAGATGTCATGCGCCACAAGGGCCTAGTGACTGAAGGAACATGGTATTTTTAAGAGACTATGAAGTGATAGAGAAAAGATTGTAACTCAACATAATGGTCACACATAATAAGTAAAATGAGCAAACTGAAGTTAACGGTTTAGAAAAGGAGAAACATGATTGGCTGTAAATTTTCAGCCAGTTAGAAATGTGCAAATGAAATACAGGTGATCATTCAAAGAGTGGTAAAAGTACACATCGGAATCTTTCATAGAGAAAAGATATATGCATTCCGGCTCAATATAAAATTGTATGTATCTACACAACATAGCGATTGTGGGCACGAAATCAGGTATGTCTGTATGAACAGAGCAATCAATGAAAGGGACTAAATGTCATCTTTACAAAATATATTGCCATAAAAACAGACATATTCAATAAAATGAGTGGAAAACTTTAAAAGCACCACAAATAGGAAATCTGAAAAAATGGAAAAAAAAAACATGAGAAAATCGGTCAGTATTTTCTAGTTTTTGCTTTATTTTCTTTCTTCTCTTTCTCCTATTTTCAAGTAGCTGTTTGCATTGATTATACTCCATTTTTCTTTCCTTTTGTTTTCATATCTCTCTATTGAATGTCTTCGTTTTATGACAATAACTATGTTTTTTTTTAAGTCTGGAAATATCTTTCGTTATAAAATACCTATAAACTTGCAAGATGACATAACCAATTATCAAACATAATGTTTCCCGCTCTATTCATTCTTATAACTCTGCTTAAAATAGCTTGAAAACAAATAGTTAAAAAAAAACTGCAAAGTATTGCAAGCGTGGAAAATGTTCAAATGTAAACATTACAGAATTGAAACTAAATTATTGCAACACGGCCTCATTGATCCCCAGTAACAGACAACAATTACACATGAAATAAGCATTCCGTTAGTACAACGCTCAATAATGCATAAAGGGAAATATTTATCCATTACAGGGATTTGATTGATTGATTTTTTTTTATTAACAGTTTTGGAGTATTTAAGTCGGAAATAATTTGAGGGCAGTGGCAACATATATTACATTAACTTTCTTATATTATTTACATTATTCGGACTGTTATCCTCATTTTACCTTTAATTATACTCTCCCAGTTTTTGGTTCACCACTGCTGTAACTTTGTGAATATAGCAAAAAAGATGAGGATAATAGTCAGAATATTCTAAATAATATATGTAATCATAAAACCTCATCTCAGAGGTATAGACAAAGAAGATTTTCCATATACAATGTTACCCAAAGCTAGGTGTAGCAATAGATTCAGGCCTTTCGCAATGGCATTTGCGCTTAAGTGAATGCAACGAGCACGACTGGATTTCGAAATCGGATCCCTGATTTCTCATTCTGAGATGCAATCATTTACACAAACTGCACACCTCAAATGTCGGAAATAATTGGGACTATCAGTGCAAGACTCTATTCATCTTGGAACTCAAACTGTAAATACGTATGATCCAGGTATATTTCAACGAATGATTTACAATTAGTTATGTCGTTATGTATTTATTTTGAATACACCAGCGGTATACATTTATAACATGTTCAGTATGTCATTTTAATATACGAGATATACTTATTCCTCCTGGTTAATTTTCGTATTCGAATTTCCTTTTCAGTTTCGGAAAAATGATTAACGTATATGCTCATGTATAATGCGAGTTTTTATGCTCAGTTTTTACACCAAAAAAAAAAAAAAAAAAAATAAGAGTCTCACACTATACCCATGTAATTTTTGTCGGTTGAGTTAAAATTTATGACGAAATTCCAATATAAATAAAGTCGTCATACATGAGTATATATAAATATCAGTATATGACTTTCAAACTCTACACCTCATTCAATGATCACATGCAAACACACACACAAATACACACACACACACACACACACACACACATTTATACGAAATATATAAATAAAGTATATATATATATAAATATCATATATGACTTTCAAACTCTACACCTCATTCAATGATCACATGCACACACACACATAAATATATATATATATATATATATATATATATATATATATATATATATACAATTAATTTAAGACATTTTTTATGTTTAAACATTCTTTCAGTATAGATATAAATATAACCGAAACGTTCCTCTGTGGCTAAATCGTTAAAAGCACATCAGGCTGTATGACTCTTCCGTATAGGATAGAGGTTCTATTCCTGTAGGAGGACGCATATTTTCTATGAAAATTTCTCGGGCATTCAGGCCGGT
>CAHIKZ030004302.1:3095000-3097500 GCA_903632075.3 Acanthosepion pharaonis | reverse complement strand
ATATATGTGTGTGTGTGTGTGTGTGTGTGTGTGTGTGTGTGTGTATCCTGGAATCTTTCGTCGTTTTACGACTTATGAGGTTGAAACAATTCAGTTCCGAGGAACCCACAGCCAGACATCAGCCTTAGTGCAGAGACAACTACACATCTGTAGAGCAGAATACAGAGACTTGGTGCAGCACCTGTCACAAGGTCCCCAAAACACCCTCAACAGGTTTTGAATTCAGAGTTTTCCTTCTTCTAGAACAATTGCCATCCAAGTCTATAGAACCCAATTTGTACCGCTATCTACCCACAGCTGAATTATATATATATATATATATATGTGTGTGTGTGTGTGTGTGTGTGTGTGTGTGTGTGTGTGTGTGTGTGTGTGAAATAAAATATAGATTTAAGGTATCCTATATTAATGAGGAATATCAGGACAGAGCGCGTGTGAATGTAAAATGGAGACTGAGGTAAACAAGTGATGACAGTCTGATTCATACTTGATGACAATCTTCAGGTAGACAGAAAATGGCTGCAGACTGCGATAGGAAGACATAGATATAAAAACATGCTGGGATAGGAACAGACAGATATAAGAAAAAAATTATGCTAAGATAGATAGATAGATAGATAGATAGATAGATATGAATGCTTCAATGTTTAGTCAATTAGAAAGCCTGTGATGTGACGAATAAGATGATACTTATATATGCAAATTTTCCCAAATACTTCCTAGCAGCAATCTCAAGAATCAATTAAGTATGCCTTTTATTTGTGGCTTGGAGTAGTGCATTCACTTAGCCCGTTGTATGTCCATGTATGTGTCTGTACCTGTTTATGTGCGTGTTCGTGCGTACTTATGTGTGAGTGTTTCGCGGTCTGACTTGCAATAAGATCATAGGGGAAAAAATTAAATAGAAATTTAAACATAAATAACTGCCTGTATTAACTTTTGATTTTCTTTGTTCAATTTACGATGCACACATACATTGACTCACAGACACATATATTTTATCGTTTAAGTAGTTAGTATCGGGGATAAAGTGTATAAAAATATAAACGTGTACACTGAAGTCAAGAGAGGCGGCTGTATGTTTCAGAAGCATGAGACAGACAGCAGCCTCTTGACTTTAATATATATATATATATATATATATATATATATATATATATATATATATATATATATAGTAGCCATAATATCAGGAACGGAAACAACAAAGACATAAATATGTGTATTACTTAAAAAGTAACGCATGATTAGCAATGAAATTTTTACCGAATAAAGATTAGCGTGTAATGCATAAATATTATAAAAAGTTACAAAAATTTACATAATAGTTAGTTTTTTTTAAATAAAGATTATATGGAACAAAGGAAATACTCTACTGGACAAAAAAGTTACACCTAATCATTATTCGGTAAAAATTTCATTGCTAATCATGCATTAATTTTTAAGTAATACATATTTATGTCTTTGTTGCATCCGTACGTTATATTATGGCTGCTACTCTATATAAATGAAACTGCAATGTTTTATATTATAATGTGGATAGTGATTTAGTATATATATATATATATATATATATATATATATATATATTATATTTTTCTTCATATTTCTCCTACACGTGTTTTCCTCTTCAGCGAAATGGAATGAATTTTCATTATGTTCTTTTAATGTTTTTTATGTATATGTGTATGTACACACATATATATATATGTTGATTTTTTATTATAAGGCATTATGTATATACGAGGGTGAAATATACATAGGCAGGCTAACAGGATCACGCACGCTCACAGCGATAGAAGACATCACACATCAACGCATCTATCATCACCACTTCTCATACGAAACCTAATAGTTTTATTAACACTTAGGTAGATATTTACTTTTGCAAACAGTCCAGAAAAGAGTTCAAGGCTCAGTAACAAATAAAGATACAAT
Organism: Acanthosepion pharaonis; assembly: GCA_903632075.3. Taxonomy (NCBI): domain Eukaryota; kingdom Metazoa; phylum Mollusca; class Cephalopoda; order Sepiida; family Sepiidae; genus Acanthosepion; species Acanthosepion pharaonis. The sequence goes on along the minus strand of CAHIKZ030004302.1, from coordinate 3,095,562 downwards.
GAACAATAAAAGGACATAAAGAAAAAAGCATTCCATTTAAAATATATATTGTTTTTATTTACCTGAAGAAGGTCACTAGACTGGAAACCCGTGTAACCCAAATAGAAAAATAAAATATAATATATATACTAAAACAAAACCACATTATAACTTTTGTGATTTCAATCTTTTTTAAAATATAGTTTTTTCTCTCGTTGGAAAGCCTATAATATTTCCCTCTCTCTCTCTCTCTCTCTCTCTCTATATATATATATATATATATATATATATATATATATATATATATATATATATATATACACGTCGTTTGGCATACTTCTGTTTTGCATCAAAAAAGAATGATAAGAAAATATAATTACTGTAACTATCTTGTTAGTTATTCAACAAATAATAGCTTCGTTTTCATGATTAGTAAGAAAAAAACGCGGCAAATGTGGTTAGAATAAATGATTTTTATTTTAAGATTACAATTGATGATTATTAAAAGACTTTTTTCGATTAAAATAAGAAAATCACTTTAAAACATCATATATATTCATTTTCTAAATATTATTTCCTTACA
>CAHIKZ030004302.1:3085000-3090000 GCA_903632075.3 Acanthosepion pharaonis | reverse complement strand
GCGGGTACATATGTTCGAGATGACATCCTGTCCATTTAGAAAGAGTGGAATTTACGTCTACCAACTTAGATTATCAAACCCCCCATTAAAGAAAATGTACCTACAAACCACAATCCTTTTTTCATTTAATTTTTCTGGGAAATATTCTTACAATTAAGCAAGCTGTTGATATTTAAGCGGCGGATATCCTTATGTTAAGGCATTTCTGAATTAAGATTTAAATGAATGTACACCTCTCTGTGTGAGATTTCGGTGTCTGTATCTGCTATCACACACATGAATATCTATCTATATATCTATCTATATATCTATATATATATATATATATATATATATATATATATATATATATATATGTATGTATGTATTTGTATATTTCATGGACATTTCATTGAATGCGGCAGACAAGGTGCTTTGATGAAGTTTTATACAATTTCTCATGTGTTCTAATATTTGTTTTTTTTTTCTTTTCAGATGATAAATTACATAAAAACTGTCCGAATGTTCTTATTTCCGAGATATTTCGGCTATAGATTTAGTCATTTTTATGGATGAAATATTGTAACTATTAAATAAGAAATAGTTTGTTGGATGTATGTATTTTTATAATGTTTTCCTTTTTTTCTTCAAAACGCAGTAAAGATATTGTGTCCACTTTCATAGTTGATATTATTGTGTATTGTTTTTGTCTTTTTTTTGTTTTTATTAATAAGGCTTCCATTATTTTAGCCTGTATGTATTTTATTTATTATTTAATATATATATATATATATATATATATATATATATATATATATATATTCGTTTAGACCTGTTAAATTCACTTGAATGAACACAGCAATGGGAAAGTTATGATAACATCTCTTCACCCGACAGCTATGCGTAAATTTTCAGGACAAACTGATTCATATGGTTTTGGATGGTAACCAGATTAGGAGAATGATAATCAGCCTGACTGGTAACCCACGGAGTGTTAGGCTCTTTTGCCCAAGACACAAAACTGGTGCTACGGATGAAGTACAGGTGGTGCACCTACGACCCTCAAAATTGACGGAAATCGTGATCGTGATCCTTATATATATATATATATATATATATATATATATATATATATATATATATATATATATATATATATATATATAATTTGTAGCAGAAATACAAATTAAATAATTTATGATATTTCTTATTAAGATTAAATTAACTTTAGCAGATACGCGTGTTAAATCAAAGGTTTATTTACAAAGAGAAAAATTTATGTCCCCCGGTTTAAATCTACAAAGTTTTCTTAAAATTTCAGCAAGTCAATGTGACCAGAATGGTTTATGTCAAATGTAATCAAATATCACGACTCTAATGTTTGATAACTTGCCATGATTAAACAAGACGCGACACGTTGAATGAACACTAGCAAAGGATACGTTGCCCAGCGCTGATGTCAATTTGCCAGAAGCCGCAATTTACACAGGCGATCAGTAATGATACTTTCTAGTATTACCCTTCGTACTCTCTCTTTAGAATTTTCTATAGCCAAACCATCAGGCATAGGTTCACCGTAACCCAGAGTTCCACATGACCAGTTATATTTGAAAGAAGAAAGGCGTGTCTCGTATTCATCTGCTTTGTCTCCTCATCTGCCTTTCAAATAAAGCCACAACCTCTATCAAGCATGTGGCAATAAATGGTGATAATTTCTTTTAGTTTTTAGACTAAAACTACACTATATTTTAAATACAAATTCAAAGTATGCTTAACGCCAGTTATCAGAACAACCTCGCATGTAAATGTGAAGCATGTTCATATAGTCGGTTTTTGATTCTTAAAACATATAATGCTCTTTGGGATGTCTTAACCAATGTTCTGATACAGTTACTAAATTAAATTAAAAGAAAATTTAAATACTGCAAAATATCAGGAGATTTTACTCTGTGAATTGATTTCGACAGTCCACGAGTTATGTTCTGGTGCAATTATTCTATTCCAGCAAGGGGTACATTTTAACGAATATCTGGCTTCCATAATTTTCTTTTTAATCATTTTTAGAACTGATCAATAAACAGAAATCCACGTAACACAAGGAAATCTCGCCGAAAATATGTTCCTTAAGAATTGAATAACTATCGAAGAAGGTTGGTTTATCTATCCAGTAATTTTCAAAACTTGTTTCGGAGACACAACCTCAAGGTAGAACATCTTTATTGCATCAGAGGAGTATAGTCCGAAAGACACATTGTTTTTTCCAGGGAAAAGTTGAAGGAAATGCGCCAACAATCCTAAATATGTGTACTGTCCCAACTTTTAATTGACCGTTCAAGTTTACCCTTGTGGAGAAACAATTAAAAACAACGTTTATGTATTAAATATCGTCAAGATTATAGCATTTTATATTCCTATTTTGATCTTATTAATTTTAGTTCTATTCATTTCGATTCTTTTCGTTTGATGCAAACCTTACCGTCTAAGCTTTCGATATTCCAGTCCACTTCTTAAAATCATCAAACCAAGCATGAAGCTGGGTTAAGAATTAGGCATCCTAATTTTACATTTGAGATGACTAGATATCACTGCATGCTGTATGCTAACAGTTAATCCTCTCGAACTGCTCGCTCGTCGAAATCTCTTTTGAATTCTTCCTTTCTTGCTGTCTTTTGTTTCGATCTGCAAAAATATAAATGCAATGCCAATCGTCACATTCTGTCTCCTTGAATCCATTCGTTCATTGCGTTTACTCATATTACTACATTCTCGGTGATCTCTTGCATCGTAGATTCTTTATCTTCTTGCATGGGGCGAAAATATTAATAACGACATCTGTCAAAAGACGACTCTGAAAATTTTCAGTGCACATATGTAGAGTTTAATATTTTCAGATATGACATTGTCTATGTTTCCATGCGACTAGAAGCGAACGATTTACTAAAAGCGCAAATTATCTGATATTAGAAAGAGTAATGCAAATGCAACACACACACACACATACTCATATATGCGTGTGTGTTTATATGAGGGAGAATATTAAATTAAATTTCAGCAGTGTTAACCTTTGTGTCAAAATGATGCTAATTATCATGACACTGCTATTCATGGATGCACTTTTGAATTACTCGAAAATTTTGTTGATTTAAAAACTGAATTAGATAATATAACATGTTTATTCAAATCCTTGATAAAAAAAATTTACATAATTATTTGTAAACTTGTAAATAATGACAATATATATTTTCATAGTTATTTCTTTATAAAAATGATGACTAATTTAATGTTTAAATAAATTCCACATTTACTTCGTCTACAAGTTCTTTTACACTCCTGTAAATATCATTCCTGATGAAGTTAAAAATGTATACTGTAACAGCGGTGTCAAAGGAATAACTGTTCTTTTGATACACCGTTTTTAAACGTACGACAGTTAAACCTTACCAAAATTTCAATATCTAAGAATGGCAAACTGGAAACATTCTAAGAAACGCATTTTGTCTTCTAAAATGAATTCATCGAAATAAATCATGCGATGATGAATTGAATTACATATTTGTAGGATGAAGCGGTTAATATATACGTGAACGTCATTTATAGTTATTAACCGAAGTGAATCACTAAAATAAAAACTGTTTAAAATAAATGAAGCATCAACTCAGATACGGGTATCCAGTATAATAAATATATGTGAGATTCAGAAATAAAATTAATTTAATTCTTAAGAAATTATTTTGTTTACGGTTTGGATACGAAACTGTGCAGATATGTGACACAAGTAAAAATCGCAACGAGGACGCGTGAATTAAATTTGAAATAGAACCTTTCATTAATGTGACGCTTTTCATAGCCGAGCGTTAAAAGTATGTCAGATCAGAAAGCGATTCCTGTAGCAAATTGGGAAGACCGTTCGAATCCTGCTAGAGGGCATATTTTCTTTAAGTTTTGTCTAGTACGCAGGCGGATAGCCAAAAATAAATATTGTTTAAAATAATCAAAGTGTATAATCACATACATGTATCCAGTAAAATAACAATTGAAGTAACACACACACACACACACAGGCACGCACGCACGCACACACACACATATATATGTATATATATATATATATATATATATATATATATATATATATATATATTAGGAAATAAGCCAATTAGGCTGCCTTTGTTTAAAAATTTCGCGAACGTCTAGCGCTTTATAATTGTAGCTTCTGACGATATGGAATCAAGGTATCGTGATTGGCTGATGTCCTAATTATTTTTACTTAAATCCTCTGCATGTTAAATATTTATTTTTTTGTACGTGTATTAACCACTTTTAATACAACTGTTTCCAAGCCTAATATAAATTTGACTAATAATAATAATAATAATAATAATAATATATATATATATATATATATATATATATATATATATATATATATATATAGAGAGAGAGAGAGAGAGAGAAAAGATTGATAAATAGTCTTAACGTGTTCTCTATTTATGGGGCAAAGTACTTAATATCAGAGATAGAGCGTGTGTAAATATAAAAGAAAACATTGAATTTAACAGTTAGAGGCGACTGGCTGTTTCATGCCAGACTGAATCTTCAGACCACGAGTGTTGTTATTTTCTCAGTTATTTATATATATTAATTATGGCATCTCTACAAATATTCTTAAATGTCTATAACTGGTAGCAGAAGCCATTGGTTTATACCAACGGCTTTCCATACTTCATACTTCTACAATTCACTCTCGTGTGGTCATGTGTGACGTCATGAGATGCGGTACGATCTTCTAGCGTCTTGTATGCGCGTGTTTATCGTTGCTGAGAAATCATCTATGTAAACATTGACAGACTATCATCACTGTCTTGTCCGTATATTGTTTAATATGTTGTAATTGACATCTTTGTTAATGGCATATGTAAGCCGAAAGCTTAGATTGTATTAGAAAAATATGGATCACTAATGTGAATTTCTTTCTTCGTTCAACGATAATGTTATTAAACTTATCAGATGTCACGAAAAAA